>CAKAOI010048660.1:18028-62721 GCA_916701655.1 Sebastiscus albofasciatus
CCCAGCCCCTGCAGTCTACATGTCGAAGTGTCCTTGGGCGAGATACTGAACCCTAAATTGCTGTGAGTGTGCGTGTGAATGTTAATCACTCCTGATGAGCAGGTGACACCTTGTGTGGTAGCCTTTGCCACCAGTGTATGAATGTGTGAGTATGAATGGATGAATACTGGTTTGTGTTGTAAAGCATTTTGAGTGGTTGCTAAGACTAAAAAAGTGCTATATAAGTGCAGTCCATTTACCACCTCCATAGGTTTGGTTCTCCAAAAGACTAACGATTAGGGGTGTCGATCACTAGTTTTATCACGATACAATATTATATCAGTTCTTTACACAACAATACAATATTTGCTGATATCACAAAGTCTGCCACAATATGATTTTGATTTGATTCAACTCAGGGGCCTGCGATCGATATGAGACGATATCATACGCCCATTTAACACAATCAGTTACATTTATATCAATTCACAAAAAGCAACTAAAATATGATTTGACAATTTTATTTCTGGGCTCTGTAGGAAGGAGGTGCGTTTGGACGGAAATGATGACACAGACGTGCCATGGGAATTTCAAAATAAAAGCGAAACTTAAAGATGACAATACATATATTGATGTTTTCACTTTGCGTCAATGATTATTGGATCATTCATCATTGTCACGATACATCGATCTGGATCAATGTATCGTTACACCCCTATTAATGGTATGCATATAACAATAAACACAATATTACTCATTCAATGCTAATGTACATTTTATCATTGCTATGACAATTTCCTCTATGTGGGGATAAATCGGGGGTGAAAAATGTACGCAAATATTTTCCACAGTTAGGGGGGCCGCAGGGTCCAGGCTAATATTACAGGGGAACTGGCCAACAGATCACGCGCTCCAGATATCAGTGTTACTGCCAGACCCTGGTGAATGTCTCGTCCTGGACCTCACTGAAATCAGTGCTTAAGGAGTAACTTAAAGGGGAACAACACCATTTTTTAAATGTTTATCCTCCCTCTGTTTAGTTGGACTTCTATATTCCCTCCTTTTCCCTCCTTATTGTGCAAAGCCTTCATTCTTTTTAACTTCCTGTTCTACCTATTTGTACAGACACAGGTTAGCACCTGTTTTCACTGTTAGGACAGACTTGTTTTTATGGTATATTTTAGAGTATAAATACATTTTTACTTCAACTGTTCTTTTGTACTGTCTCAGTGACCCATCCCCTCGATTTTAAAGAACCTGAACAAACTGGAGCCCTAGACTCCTTCTAGGTGCCGTTGTTGCTGTTGTTGGCTATTTTATATTGCATATCCCCCCCCTATTGGACTTGACATTTTTGGTGCCTCTCTTTGGTGGAACTGCTAACAACTCATAGACATCTGTAAATATTTATTCTGTTGCACTAAATTATCATCATCACATGATATCAAAGTCACATTATCATAAACAGCAGACACACATGCACATGTGCACACGTACAGATGCATAATGCGAGCGCAGAGGGGTATGTTTGTTCCTTTAGCATTTATTTAGTCGTTAAACACAATTACAGTATAGTTACAGAGCTGATGAGCAGCATTGATTGCTGCTGTAGACATCTAGTCATCGCTGAAGAAGGAAGAGGAGTAGCCTGAAAGAGATTTCCAACAATTTTTTCAGACTCATTATAAGAGGAAAGAAGAAAAAACAGCACTGTTGTTTGTCCTTCATCAAATCCTGAAATAGTTTGAGGCCACACCAACTACACCAGTGGTACTTCTAGTACTTCATGTAACCACTGCTCAGTCAAAATGCTCTTTAAACAGTGAGCTCTTTCTCTATTCTGATAAATACAAACATCAAAGCTACTAAAGAAAGGGACATTTTAAGTCTTTATGTCATCTATGGCAGCTGTTGAGTGACAGACAGTTTATTATGTCAGTTCAGGCAGTTCTTGAATGAACCAACCCTTCAATCTTCGTGTTTTACAGATGTACACCTGTCTACCTGGATATAGTTGTGCTATAGGTAGAAACTCTTGACACACTGATGAGGTGTCACGTAGGGTCGCCGAATAAATTAGTAGAATTTCTTCCATAGTCTTTTATTTAAGATGTATATCTGCAGTACAACTTTGAGCCACATGAGGGAGCCTGGATGTTTGTATTGTTCTGATAATTGTAGCCTACTTATAACATTGACTCTAATATGAAAGGCTAGCGTACATTCTGTTTGTTTAACTGATTACTTAATTGAAGAGAGGAAATGAAAAGAATGAGATAGTCTGTTAACTCTGCCTAAATGCATTTATTCAATTGAGCAAACGTATATCTCTTCAACATGACTGGTTTATCTATTCAAGATAATACAAGGTGATGCAGAATTTTAGATAAGGACTATTGGGAACTGGGTCGCGATGGTTTGTCATTTTTAACCCCAGAAAAAAAGTTTGGGAAACACTGGTTTAGACAACATTAAAATGTGTGTTAAGACGAGACCAGTTTGGTCTTGTTAACATATTTTTACACATTAATGCAACAAAAATTGACGCCTTAACACGTCAAGTAGATTTTCTACGCCTTAAGACGTCTCTCTTTTTAGTTTTTTTTCATTTTGGTGTTTACGCAAATATCTGTCACAGCCAGCGAGTTGTTGTCTAATAGGGGTGTTAGACAGGAAGTCCGAGGCACAGCGATTTTTTGGCTATTGCTGTTCCCAGACGAATAGTTGTGGAGCACACAAGCCAAAATATTAAGCTAAGCTACGGCTCACCTTTAGTGCCTGTAGTTAACCTCCATCTTTTTACTTACGTGATTTCCTTTTTATACATAGCTTATTTGATTAATGTTGTTGGAGCGAGCCTGAGATCCAAGATTTTCATATTTGCATAATGTATGGCAATAAATAACGTGAAACCTAACAGATTAGATAGTATTCATTGATTAACAGCATGTCAAGCTTCTGTGACAAAGTTGTATAGTTCAAGTAGCTTTACATGGGAGTTATGCATGTCAATGGTACACAGAGAATTTGGAAAATCTGAGCATTGCAGCACAGCCACTTGAGCATCAATGGCCTCTAGAAGAGTACGCTGACAGTGACATCTAGTGGAAAGATAAGAAATTACACAGCTGTGTCTTTATTTCCCTCCTCTCCTCCATGATCACTTGACCTGTAGACTTCAGACTGGATCAAACTAACAAATCCCTCTGGATTCATTCTTCTTTAAGCAGCTTCTTCACGACAGACTGAGGAGGTTTTCTCGTAGATAACACACAAACTCTCGCAAAATCAAACTAATCAGCCCAAGCTGCATGCAGGACCAGACGCTTCTGCCCTGACTTCTTCAGAAAGAGATCTGATGAGAAAGAAAAGGCAGCAATTCAGTGTTTTCATGCAGCTAACTCACCCTCATGCACGCACAAAAAGGACGGGGCTACAAAGTGTGCCCCTATGCATGTGTTTGTTTCTCTCTCTCTGTGTGTGTGTGTGTGTGTGTGTGTGTGTGTGTGTGTGTGTGTGTGTGAGATGGGGTGGTGGGTGGTGAGGGGGCTCTCCAGCCTCTGCCAGAGTCCATGGAACCTGATACTTGATGACTCCCCATCACAAGAATGTGAGTTTCCTTCTCTCGGAGCATCTGGCCCGACGCCCGGCCACATCTCCATCTGTGTGTTTGTGTGTGTGTGAGTGTGTTACTTGTTACCATTTGCCCCTTTTTCAGAATGAGCGGCCTCTTTCAGCACAGTGAGACATTCTTTGTATGATGGTTGTCTGATTTGTTTTCTTACTGTTCTGCTAACGTGCTGTCACTTTAATTTGCAACTTTCCGTCTGGAGAAAAAGGGGGTGATTCCAGGCTTTGAGCTACAGGGGTCTAAATACAGGGGACAGACACTAAAAGGAAACAGCATCTAGGTGTTTGTTTCTAGCACATTTTCAAATTGTATAAACATTTTCGGAGAATTCAAATAACCTGACAATACGTTTTATGTTTTGTCATTGTCACAGGAAACTCCCTAGACAGAGGGCTAACACATAGAGTCACACCTATGAATATAATGTATCTGCTGACCTCCAGTGGTTTTAACTTCTCACCTTGCTTCAGCGAGGGTCCTTCAGGGTATCTCAGTATATTGTGACATCACTGCTGGGTGTTGTCATAGGTGCAACAGACTTGAAGCTTTTGACTAAAGATGGCGGTGAAACGCTACCTCTCAACCTCCTTACTCTTCATAGGTGCTCTATACGATATTGAGAGCATTAATATAGCAGCAAACCACCATTTGCTAGATCAAGCTTTGCAAGATATAGAGGAGTAATGTCTACCTGAGCAGAGAATGAAGTCACTCTCCCTCTTTGTGTGTTGTAATCTGAGCTTCTCCATCCGGGCCAGCCACACGTGGTTTTAGTGCATGTTCGTGCATGTGAGTGTTCCCCACTGGCTAGCTCACAGTCGCTCTCATGTGGCGGTTACAGCTAATAACACCGTCCTGAGCAAAGGCACCGTTGCAGAAGCGTAGCACCTACCCTCCGGTTCCCTCCAGGTTAACACTGTTAGCTCAGCCAACACCATGTTGAGAGCCGTGTGGAGGCAATAGAATTGCACTCAATCTTGCATTTAGCACCTTTTAAGTTCATGTCCTGGGAATGAAGTGAGTGGGTGAATGAACTGGGGATACTCACACAGACGCAGGATAACCCCACAATACTGCATGGACAATATTAAAATGCTTCTGTGAAAGGAAAATGCTTTAGCTAAAGAAAATAACTGCGTACAATACATGACTTTATATGTAACATTATAAAGGAGCTGATGTTGCATTTTTTTTATTCTGAAATCAATGCCATTAAGAATTGTTCTGTTTAAAAAACAAAATAATTAGGCAACATGGGACCAGTTAATGTGATATCCATTTCCTTCTCTGAAATGAAACCCGAAAATTCAGGATGGGGGAAAAAACATGGTGTCATCTCCCAGGAAATATTTGTGTGTGTGTGTGTGTGTGTGTGTGTGTGTGTGTGCACTCACGACAACCTTTTCGCAGCACTTTATGCATTCTCTGAATTTTTGCACTTTGTAAAAGTAGACATAAATGGTCAAATATTTGAGCTCCTTTTCCTCCTCGGGATCTTCAACATAAAATCTCTCATGTAACCAATTTATTAAAACACACTGACACTGGAGAGAGGATAGATGTCTGCTGCACTTTGTTACACCCTAATCTTGTTGTCTTTGTAATTAAATATAAATAATATTTAATAGAATATTTTTATGCTGTAAAACACCTGTATCATCAGATACATTTTTTGTAAATCAACACACGCCAGAGACAGTATAAACCTGAACAAAAAACATTTATCCTTCATATATAACACAGGATGATGTCATCCAGGTGGAATAACGCCACCAGTTAGTGACTCACTCAACATCTATAAAGCTGCTTTACATGTGACATTTAAATGAAAGAGAAAAAGATTAAACATGTAGTCATCATACTGCTCAAGGGAACAAAGGACTTTTAATAAACCCACATAGAGTCCTACAGTATGTTAAACATCTAAGTAAATGTTACAGAATAGCTGCAGCCCTGTTTTCATCCTAAACTATATTGACACGTTTGACACATTTGTATTCTATATTCTTTTCACACAGACTCAAACAATACTTACATTGATTCCTGGACACACTACTCAAAGCCTAGTCATTCTCAGGGAGGTTGATGTATGATGTGAAAGTGATATAAGACAAATAAGCCTGAGCATGACTCTTTGATTTCCATTGATTTCTTTGTGCAGACTTGAGACTTGTGTGAGACTTGAGTTGGTCAGTCTAACACAGTGAACATCAAGTCTGCATACATTTTTTCTTATTCAAGTTACATTAGCATTCAGTGATGTTCCAGATCATCCTGCACAAATGGAAAACAGCATTACCATACAACAATGCTTAATGGAAACCAACTGGCTGCCTAGAATGAGAAAAACTAAATTTATACAATAAATAACAATATAAAAACCAGCATGCATGGCAAGAACCTTAAGCTCATGTTGGTCAAACTACTATAGTGCAGTGCCTGTTCGGAGTGGGCCAGTTGCTTGACCTCTGGTATTGCTGCTTGCAGCTTTCTCGAGAACCGCTCATCCAAACACCTTTACACTCAACACTGCACTTCCTTGGGTCCTGAGCAATACACCCACCATGACACAGTTGCATCCCCTACCCCAATGCCAGAGTATATCATGGATGTATAAAGATAACGGAGTATACGATGTATTTGGGTGCAAAAGCTCACACGAACATTGACAGAGAGCGAGCCGTACCCAGAATGCCGCTTGGCGGTGTAACAGTTAATACACTACACAGTATGTACACTATATGTCCTGTAGATCTCAAGAGCTCACACTCAACGCTGCACTTCCTTGGGTCCTCAGCACTACGCCGACCAAATGTGCAGTCGTTCGGATGAACGGTTGTGGGGAAAGTTGACATACTGACATTGACATACATACAGACAGAGACTCCTTCCATTGTAGTTAGATTAAAAAGATTTATCTGTAGTTGATGGTTTCACTTAGCAGGCTTTTTAGACAGTAAAACTAAAGTAAGAGGAGCTGGTGAAACGCAGTTGAGACATTTCACTCGCTCCTCTACTCTACTCAATAATCAAACGTCAGTTTTTGTACATTTGTTTTCTATTTGTTTTGCGAAAGTGATGGACAGACGGGTGGAGAATATTAAGAGAAAACTCCCCTTTGGCATTGCCACTTGAAAAACATCATTAAGTGTCTCACTCGCTCACTGTGAATGAAGTGCTGGGTTCTGTTGGCCTTCTTTAGCATTCAATAAACTGTACTTCCCAGAAACCTAAACACGATACAGTCGTTCATGTGTGCGTGCGTGCGTGTGTGTGTGTGAGAGCAGGTATGAGTGAAGACAAAGGCTCACTTGTTCACAGCGGTGCTTTATCCTCATTACACTCCTCATTTGTTTACACTGTTAACTCTCTCACTTCCTCCATCCTTCACTGCCTCTCTCTCTCTCTGGTGACACATTCATTCAGTACACGATCTGTAATCAGTGTTTACACCCTTGCCGCCCTTCACTCATGACACGAGTTGCTGCTCAAACATGTTACTGTAAATTGGTCCGTTCGCCGCGTTGGCAGGACACGCAGGCTTACAAACATTTCACATCTGAATCAATAAGCCGAGGTGCTAAGCAAGATGAGGAGAAGACATCTTTAAGAGGATGATGAGGAGGGCGAAGGAGGGAAGTGTGTTTGGTGGTGATGAGTTATAGATGTGAGTGAGGGGGTTAACTGTGAAGCTAACTCTCGGTTCACAAGGAGACGGGTCTGCAGAATTAAAATCAGACAGAGAGATGAAGAGAACGAAGGAGAGGGAGAAGGGAAGAAAGAGCGAGAGAGCGAAGGAGAGCAAAAGACAGAAAGTAATTGGTTCTATGATGGCTTCCAGCTGCATGGCACTCGGCCAGACCAACTCTTCATGACACGCACTCGCACACTAACACACACACACACTTCAAGTCAGTAGTGCACCATAAACATAAGATCTTGGTAGTTTCTGACAATATATGTTAGCAACTGTGACATACTCGGTTGCTCAATGTGAAAAATCCATTTTGTGATTGAAATAATGGCCTGTTACTTCCAATCATTTCTTCCTGTTCTAGTGGCTGAAAATGTGTAACACAAATACAAATGTGTGTTTGTCCCTATACTGACAACAGGATTCAGAGGCCAAATGTTGTTTTTTGAAAGATGCACCTCTGCAGCTGAGCCCTTTTAGGCGTTACAGTAGCTACCGCAAGGGTGCAGAAGACCTGCTGCGTTACAAAGTAAATTTATTCAACAACTGCATTACAACAGGATCTTCATTTTAGCATAGAGATAGAAAACAACGACTTACATGTGCTGGTAAACAACTTAAAGCTTGTTAGATGCTTTTCTAAAGATGGAGTTGAGTTAAAACTCAGCCGGAGACGTCAACACTTATTGGTGACAAAGATCCACTGACAACTGATTTAAGCAGCACATATGGGCAGATGTGAACGGGTTTGGCGGTGATATATGTTTGTGTGTATATGTGAATGTTGGCGGCGT
Organism: Sebastiscus albofasciatus; assembly: GCA_916701655.1. Lineage (NCBI taxonomy): Eukaryota > Metazoa > Chordata > Actinopteri > Perciformes > Sebastidae > Sebastiscus > Sebastiscus albofasciatus. The sequence continues at coordinate 26,127 of CAKAOI010048660.1, forward strand.
AATGTGGCATCTGTTTGAGAGATAGTAAATTAGCAAGTTCCCCTGCGAGGGAAGCGACAGTGTCACTCAAAAAATAAATTGCTCATGTGCGCACACACATCAACATAACCACAATAACACACGCTATCATAAACATTAAATGGTGGAAACATGGTAAATAACTCAGGGACAGATCAGGGCTGTGTAGCAAGGAGAGAATGACAGATTAACACCATGGTAACAATTTTACAACTTACAAACACTGTCAACAAATAAACAATCAAAATGAATTATGATAATGGGAAACAAACAAAGAAAGACTTGTATGTGATGTTTTAAAATCACAGAAAATGGGCCCTATTTTGTCAAAAAAACACATACAAATATAAACAAGTTATGACAGTGTTGAATTACCAATCAGGCAGGCAGATAGATAGACTGCCAAATAAACTCAACTAATATTAAATCGTTGCATATTGCATGAATACAAACATCATAGCTGTGAACAGTTCACATTATGCCTGATTTTGACAAACATACAAGAACAGAAGTCCCTTTCTTTCTCATTTATGGCGTAGCTGAGCTCGGCTGAAATATTTATCAAGACAGATATTGGTAAGTGAATTTGTCGGCCAGTTTAACAGCTCGTTTTCAGCTCTAATGTCAATCTCTGAAGGGAATCTCTCTAATTGATATGCAGTTAACACTCTATTGCTCTACACTGTAGGTTAGTGATGGGCTGTTCAGTATTACTGTAACTCCTGAAACAAGGCTTCAGATGGCTAATCCACGTCTTGAGTCAGTAAAGCCGTCTGCTGTTTGACATTCTCACAGCTTCTTGCTCTCTCTCCCTCCAACCCTAGTTGCCTGGAGGCTTTATCCACTAAGTCAAAACATTGGCAGCTCCAATATTTTAATTCCTTTTTGAAAACTGATTTTCCCCTTTATGGCTCATGCTCATCTGTTTTTCATGTGGCCGTGACTGGGAGAATAATGTTATTAGAATCCAAGTAAAGACAAGAGCGCTGTTTGGATCAGATAGAGCTTGATGAGGGTTGGAAAGAGCAAGTAAACGTATCTTTGTGTGGCGCGCCAAATTTCTCCCTCTCCCTCTCCCTCTCCCTCTCTCGCATTGATGGACGTCCACCGCTCTGCTCTCAAACAGATGGTAGAGGCATTAGGACGGGGATGTTCAGAAACCAGAGAAGTGAAATTATTATCTCTGACATTTCAATACAGCCTTTAGTCCAAGCTTCCACGAGGGCTTCCAAATCCATTCAAGCTAATCTAGACCCCTCTTCACACAGCTTATCCTTCTCAAGGCTCTTCCTCTTTAAAGCCCTTCGGATCACTGCTCGTCAAAATCATCTCAAACAATTTACAGTGTGTAGAGCGCGCCCACAACATAAAGACACCATCGTGTAATGACATTTAAGCCGTCAGATACTGACTGGAAGTGACTGTATCCATTTCTCTCTGTGTTTATGCTCCCAGCAGGAGACGGGCCAAATCCCAGGCTATGGTATGGTGAATTAACATTGCATGAGTTGACTGTGGTCTTCACTTTCGCAGCAATATGAGCAGCTATCAGAATCACACTAGAGAGTCTTATTATGCATGCTAGTAAATGACTAATCTTTAATGAGACCCACATTTAACCTTCTAATGGCTCTTTATTAGACTAACAAGCTATGCCCCGGTGTGTGTGTGTGTGTGTGTGTGTGTGTGTGTGTGTGTGTGTGTGGGGAAAAGAGAGGATGTGTGTGTGTGTGCGCAGACGGTATACGAGTGCAGCAGTGAAACACTAATTAAGCTGTCGGATGGCGCAGCAGATTAGGCAGGCCCCCTGCAGAGTCTTTGGCCCCGGTAGGCAAACAGGCTTCATCCCTCAGCCAGCCAACCCAAATACATCTCAGCCCAGCACACTACCCAGAGCTCAGCAATAACATCAGCGCTCGCTACACCCAAATATCTTTAGCCCAGTGAGGCCGGATCAGATGGCCTGCCAGAGCCAACAGCCCAGACTGCTGGTCGACTCCGAGAAGGCTGGACAGAGATTTGAGTTTGGGCTGAAGGGGAGATTATTCACCCGTCTCTCACAGCCGTGTATACACACACACACATTTACTCATATGCATTCAGCGCATATTATGCACACACACATCCACACGCTTTAGCATAAACACAGAAACTGGTGTCAAAGATAAATCAAATGTTTTGCAGAGAGCAACGCGTTTGTTTCATGGTTTCAAAAACCACACGATTATAAAGTTGTTGTGTGATGTGTGTGGTGTGTGTGTGTGTGTGTGTGTGTGTGTGTGTGTTTTTGAAGTTGTAGTTAGTCTACCACAAAAGGAAGGAAACTGTAGCCTCGGCTTTGCACAGTTGAAACTACTGACACGATGGAGCAAATGTTAAAATAACTTGCCTGTAGTTAATATGAGTTCTTCTCTCGCTGTCTTTCTTGCTCTTTTTCACACACACACACATGCACGCACACACGCACGCATGCACGCACACACACACACACACACACACACAAATAATTCCAATGCATCTGTTGTCAGTTTACATAAATGAATGAGGTAAGTTCTCTTGTAGTCCGACACAGCACTGAAATGTGCTGTGTGTCTCTGAAGGTTTTTGTGAGTCCTGCATCTTCAGTCGCTGCACATCCTGACCCGGGTTTAAATAAATCAATGATGGAGGTTGCTGCACATTTCTCACACATCTGAATAACACATATTTCTTGTGTCTCTGTTGGATTTGTGGGTTTTCCGTCCAGGGTGGCCAAAGATTCTGATCTGGGCTTCTCTTACATTTAGTACAGCGTCCTGTCCAAAGGGAACATCGTTACTCCACCTCACAGTGTGTGAACCGACGAACCAACCGCAGACAGGGAAAAAGATCGTTTTCCCCTTTTTCAAGTGTTTCGTTCAGATTGAGACGATTTCTGTGTGCATGTACCTGTGTGCCTGCGCATGGCCTGTGTGTGACTGCAGCTCGTCCTGGAGGATGTGAGGAGGCTGCTCTCCCAGGCTCTTAAAATGGCCGCCTGGAGGCATGGAGGCATAGGGCTCCTTTTATTAATGCTACACCTTTGATTAATCTGAGCAAATCTGTTCCCCATCCAATGGCTGACAGCTCTGGGGCCGGCCGAGGCAGGGACCTCAATACACACACACACACAGGCACGCATGCACGCACACACACACACACACACACACACTGTCAGCGAGTGTTGACACAGTCCAGATGTTGGCAGCTCTGTTCCAAATGAAAGCAGGGCAGCCGGCCAACAACCTGAACCACTCTCCCCATCAAATGATATGTTTACAATAATACTGTTCTGAGACTTGGGAGACACACGCACATGTGCACATGCATGCACACACAGACACACACACACACACACACACATTTATTCAGTGTGCACACACAAATACACGCAACATGCAAGCCCATTCTCAAAGCAGGGGAAATGAACTAATGGAAAGCTAGCGTACCACATGGGTGCAAAAGCGAACCAACTTGTGGTGGGGCAGAAAAAGAGAGAAATAGAGAGTTTAATAAAACAGAGCACAGAAGAAAAAGCAGGAAATAGAGAGACAGGGGGTGACAAATAGACTGATCAAAAGAGAGGAGCGAGTCATTATCGTTGCCTTGTTTGGATCTGTATTTCCCCCGCTATGTCAGTCAGACAGACAGAGAGAAGCAGGGGATGGAAAAATAATAGTGCAGTTATGTAATGTGCCTCGGAGGGTTGGAACTGAAACAGACAGAGGAAAAAAAACACCACTGGTTCCACACAGAGGTGTAGCAGAGGTCAGACTGTACCTACTGTGGTACACTCAAGCACTTTCTACCTCTGGACCCCAAAAAACAGTGACCCACTTTTGCAGAACCAGATATTGAACTCCACCACCACCAGATTCCTTTTCTTTCTATTATCAGGCCATTTCACTTAATTAATTATTCGTGCTTAAGGGCTGTAAATACTCATTATTTCTCAAACATTAGGCATTTATCACAAAGATTAAAAGCATGATCACAAATTTATGCAATGCAGATTTTTTTTCTCACAACATAAATCATTTGGCAAACCTTTTTTTTCTCTCAAAGCTGCCTGGGGGGTCCTGAGCCTGCAGGTAGAGAGCTGTTTCTCCTTTTTCTATCACACACACACACACTTCTGATGACACACTAAAGTATCTGCACAGGTGTTTTTATCTAATGACTGCCTTTCTATATGTTGGCACATAACCAAACATTGTCAACGTGCGTCTAATGAGCAGCCACTCAGTTTCAGTCTGCTGACTCTAATCACTCGTTTGTTCTCAGCGTGTTACTCTTGACTGTCACACGGTGTCAAACCTTCACGTGTACCTGACAGCTCAAAGCTTCACTCTTCTTTATTAAGTGGACACACACATGCCAAATGCACACGTTCAGGCGTGTGCATGTACAGAAATGAAATGTGAAGATTTGTTTGGATAGTATTACACACACAAACATACAGGTACTGCAATAAACATCCTATTATCTTTGTCGCCTGACTATTTCCTGGAACTTCTACAATCAGATAATATTTCCTTGCTGTCGGCCCGGTGTAGACAAGCCACTGCAGGCATAAAACGACGTAAAAAACAATCCCTAAAACTGTCTGATAAAGAACTTAATCCATTCATCTGTTCCAACAAGACCAGACAACAAGAGAAGTGGTCCTGACTGTGCTGACTGTTTGCCTCGGCTCGCTTGGAGGAAGTTTATATTGAGATTAGACTGAAACTGCAGATTACAGGGGTATGGGGTGATGCAGTGTTTGAAGCCCTTTGAAATGTGACATTGTACTGTATTATGATGGTATGTAAATACTGAATAATGATTTGTTTACTACAGAATTTCCGGCAAAAGTGCTCACTGTAATAAACTATTGGAAATTGGCTTGATGTCATACATAGCTGCCCTCACAGAGAAAACAAAGATTATATGAATATGCAAATTTGAAAAAGCTACCTAGTGTATTTACTGTGGAGGAATTCCTCTTTCATCCTTTGAGCCGCACGCATCTTCCAGACTGGTCAAAGCGTGTGTGTGTGTGTGTGTGTGTGTGTGTGTGTGTGTGTGTGTGTGTGTGTGTGTGTGTGTGTGCGTGTGCGTGTGCGTGTGCGTGTGAGAGCGACAGACAGAGAGATACTGGGTATTGTCATACCAAGAGTTGATTTCCACATTACACGTGGACATTAGGAGATTTTCCATTTTGGTTGCTGACATTAAAGGAACGGTGTGTAACATTTCGGGGGATATATTAGCAGAAATGTAATATAATATTCATAACCATGTTTTCATTAGTATATAATCACCTGAAACTAAGAATCGTTGTGTTTTCATTAGCTTAGACTGAGTCCTTCATATCTATATAGAGAGCGGGTCCTCTTCACGGACTCCGCTATGTTTCTACAGTAGCCCAGAATGGACAAACCAAACACTGGCTCTACACTGGCTTTTTACATTACCTGAAGACCAACGTAGTTCTCCGACACGCTTGGAAAGGGAGGAGTAAGCGGAGGGGTATTCAGTTGGTTGCAATCTGCCACCTCACCACGAGATGTCACTAAATCCTACACACTGGTCCTTTAAAGCAAAACCCACAGATTACTATCAATGCTACAAATTCTGTGCATAACATGGTAAATTACCGATGTAATGAAATTAATATCAATCAACAACGTCCTGCACAAAGAAAATCAAGAGAAACATAAATCAATCTGCTGTATCTTTCTAATTTCTTGTTGTTTTATCAGCATGGCTCTAGGGATGACAATATCTGCCGACCTATCCACCACTTTGGTATCAACAGCTGTAGGATTGCCCTGAAAATTTATACAGGCCCAGAGGATGAATCCTAATGACTTTGATGACCTTTCCTTTAGCGCCACCATGAGGTTCACATTTGTAGTTTTGAGTAAAATGTATTGACAAATTGGATTGAGTGACATGAAATTTGGCACCCACATCCATGTTCCCGTCAGGATGAATTGCAATCACTTTGGTCATTAACTTTTCATTTAGTGCCATCATCAGGTCAAAATCTGAATTTATATATTCATACCAATACTTTGGTTTATGACCAAGTACCTGTAAAACTAATAACGTTACCATCAGGCTCAGTTGTACTTTGTGTTTAGTGCTATTTAGCAGTTGTCAGTGTTAGTGTTGTCATTGTGGGCATGCTGTACAGTAGTGTCACAGAGCTGCTAAGATAATAAGATAAGATGATGTATAGATGAAGTAAGCCACACAGAAGAGTAAATACATTTCATAATAACACTGCAGATATGCAAAAACGACTGAATTTGTTGGGTAATTTTGAAGGAATATTGTATTTGAGCAAATTAGTTTTGGAGAAGCGTCGTTCACCACAGAGCTTGAAATGCCTGGCACTGCTGAAGCATATGGGATGAATTATCTGCACAACACTGAGGAAGAGAGAGAGAGACGCAGAGAGAGACAGAGACAAGAATATTTCCACAAAATGTTTAACTCAATAATTGAACGTTGCCTTTTATTTTGCTGTTTTCGGCCTTTTGAAGCTGCACTGTTCCATGCTATCACTGAGCTGATGGAAGTGTAATGAAGTGTGGAGGAACAGTGCCAACTTCAGCAGAAAATGCCTGTGGTTCTGCCTTGCAGCCCAATACTAACAACACAGCAGACAAACGGTGCAGATGAAAACTAACCGAGGAGTTGAAATCATTTTTAACACAGAGACGGACGTGCTCCCTGTGCGTCACATAATCTCATCCACTAAGGGGTGTGTGTGTTCGCTACGGGGGGTCCATTAATAAAATATGACTGTATCATATAATAGACTCGTCTGCCAAATTACAGGAGACAGAGAGACAGCTTATTAGGAGGATTGAGGGGGAGGTGTGTGTGTGTGAGAAAGAGAGAGTGTGTGCGCGAGATGGAGCCTGAATAGAGAGATTAAGTGGCCTACTCTCATCAAAAAGGCACATTACCTAAGTGTTGGCATCATTAATAAGACTAAGGCAGAGCCAATCTGCTAACAAAGGCTCTAACTGTGACCGAGGAGACATGAGAGAGGTGAACAATTACTACTGTGCAGAGGAAATTCTCCCTTTTTTTCCTTTTCTTCCTCATCCCACCAGCACACAAATATAAGCTTATACATGCATGCATTTACATACATGCAGATAGGGACATATTCACACATGCTTATGCACATGCATCCACACACTCGCACACAAAACAGGGCACCGCTCTAAATCCAAATCAAACTGCCATGAGTCACACTGTCACCGTGGCAACAGTGGCCAGCTCTATGCAGAACACATTCTGTCATATCTCTGGTGGGTTTTTTTTTCCTCTATGCGCCACACACACAGACGCAGCCAACTTTCAGCTACAGTAATTCCTGCACTGATCTCTCAAGTGGATCAATGAATAAATAACTGGGGCGTGTAGCTTTGACTGCTTGAGGTCATAGTTCACATTGTTATCATTCAAATCCATAAAAAAACATTTAATTTTCCATAAACTGGAATACTGCATTTGTCTATCCTACCTGTCATATTTACTGCTCTGACTACAACTAGTGATGATGCTCTATGTCCTGTGGTGGATGTGACTGAGGGGTTTTTGAATAGCACTGATACATTTCACCACCAGATGGTGTCTCCCATCACAGCCGTCGTCGCTGTGCAGTGGAGAAAGAGAGAGAGAGAGAGAGAGAGGGAGAGGGAGCTAAGATGTTGCCTGCTCTATCCATCTTCATAAACACAAGCAATAGTCATCCTCTGAAAACAGCAACAGAGATAGATTGAGGGGATGCTTGGTTACACGGAAGGCTTCCTGGTTAGTTGTCTTGCACTGCAGGACTATCTGTGGTAGATTTATGGCTCTGTCTGTTGTTGGTGGTCTGTGTGGCTTTGGACGTGCCTCAAACAGTCACTGATGTTCGTTGGCACTCACTCATGCATCCTGACTCACATTTTTATTCTTAAGACTTGGAGAAAATCATAAGTAGTTAGTGACAAACTAGTTTTTTTTTAAAGATTTTTTGGGGGGCCTTTTATTCCTTTATTTGATAGTACTGGATTGTGGAGAGAAACAGGAAATGTAGGGAAAGAGAGTATAGGGAATGACATGCAGCAAAAGGTTTGGCCAGCCGGGAATTAGGGCTATGTAGTTAATCAAATTTCAATTACAATTAAAGCTTCCAACTATTATGAAAACAAGATATTCAACATAAAACGATGATTGTGCCACAGTCCATTTTGCAATAACCTCTTGTTTTGTGTTGTGCTATAAATCCAGAGCACCCCTTTCCTTTACAGCTGTGCGCTTTTGCCCTGCTCAGTGGGTCAGGGGCGGCTGCTCGCTGTGGGAGGATCCCCTCGTGGGAACCCTCCCCAGGGCTGGTTGGCCCTCGTCGGGCATATTGATGGTGCGCCACGACCGGCTCTCGGTCAGCTGGATATCGTAGCTTAGTGCTCGCTGTGCCCTCTCTCCCTGCAGGGAGGGACGGAGCTCCCAGTGCGACTGTCAACCGGGATGGACTGTCCTCAGTGCGGCGATGAATTTTTTTGCCATGTCATCACCATTCATATCTATAGAACCAATGTGTTTATGATTAAATTGTTTAGAAGAGCACAAAGTTGAGTGGCATGATTAGCGCTGTCACCTCACAGCAAGAAGGTCGTGGGTTCGATCCCTGATCTGGGCAGGGCCTTTCTGTGTGGAGTTTGCATGTTCTTCCCGTGTTTGCGTGGGTTTCCTCTGGGTGCTCCGGTTTCCTCCCACCACCAAAACATGTATCCCCTCCCCAGGTGGGGGGGTTACTACCTTAACGGGAGCCGAAACACTAACAACATCAAGAACTTCAAAACAAAAGTTCGTCATAGATTTAGCTTCAAATTTTGTACCAAATCTTGTTCTTTCTAAATGCATGTTTCCAAAGTCAATGAGTAGCTGTGTTAAATAATCGTGATCTCAATATTGACCAAAATAATCGTGATTATGATTTTTGCCATAATCGAGCAGCTTTACCGAGAATCGACCCGGGGACTCGTTGCTCAGGGTATTTGCCTTAACCTCTCGGCTATCGGTCACAGGTACAAAAAGAAGACTCTCACTTTTGAGAGTCTTCTTTTTGTACTCTGCACTTGTCCTGAAGGACAAATCAAGCACTCACAGTTGAGGACTATAAAGAACTAATTTTATATTTCACAATAAGGATGAAAATTCTGTGCCCATAGGAATAGGTGCTGGTCTTGAAAAAAACGACAACAGACAAGGAAAACATATGATGCTGCATAGACACTTTTGTAGACTTCCTGAGGCTTCACAGTATTTGTGTACTTCACACAACGCAAAGGGCTAACCAGAAATAACAGTAAAACCCTACTGTAGTTCGAAAGGTACAAAGCTGAGCTTTGAAATAATTCATACATGTAGGAGAATTCGTTGCCATAGAGATGGAGATGAATTGCCTAAAGTCAACACAAACAACTGTGACAGTTTTCTTCAGACGGAGAGTTAAAGTGCTTTGTCATCAAAATTGGGCAGAGACCCGCAACAACAAAGCAGGCTCTGATTTATTTCCACAAACTTGTCCTTTTGTCTTCCAGAATGTGCTACCAGGACATATGCTGTGGTAAAACGCTGATTTATGCAGGTTTGATGAAGTGGGCAGAATTTGGGAGGAAGAATCAACAATTTGAGAGTATAATCACCAAAGGCCCACCCACTCCATCTATGATACACTTCAAAGCTCCCAAGTGAAGCTTGTACGCGTGGCTGGCAGCTATGTTAGGGATGCAGCTGGCCGTCATTGGGCTGTTGTTGGGTTGTTGTTGGTGGTTGAATTTGTGTCTCTTGTTGGTTCTTATCAAGAGCTGTTTGACCAATCTGGGTCACCGTTTCCTCTCTACAAGCAAATGAGCAGCACAAACTGACAACAACTGTAAAGCAAGTTAAACTTTGCTGTGTTAGTTGTAGCTTTTCATCCAGACATGTATTCTCAGTTCATATTCGAAGCATAATGTGGGAACACATTGACAGTGTCAGGCTTGTGTCGTTTGTCTTTCAGAAAATTTTGGGGGGGTGACTAGTTGTGTTTTTCTCACGCAGGTTCAGAATATATGTGCATGTCGATGGTCAGCTGGCTATTATCTGTAGTCTTTATGTGTTCAAGTGCAACTTTTAGAAGGAGCTATGATGTGATGTACGGAAACGCATAGAATTCAACCTTTTTGTCAATTGGGACCATGCACATTTTTTAGATGCACACTCTGTGACGTTCCCTCGACCCTAAATCCTTCATTCCAAAGGAGGCTGCTCCGCCGAGGATTGGGAGGAAGATCCTCCCAAATTTTTTAAACATTTTCCATAAAAAGCAGGTTGTTTAAAGTTGGGAACAGTAAACCTACAAGCCGTAGCTGAACACCACAATTTATAAGCCCTGTCCTCCTCCTACACTTTCTGAGTACAAACCTCCACCACTACATTTCCTTTACAGTCTGTATCTCTAGATACCATATCATAACACTGATCCAATTCTGCAAATATTTCTTTCTTTTACTATGCACTTTTATAATTGTATTGAAATAGTTCTGCCTGACACTGATATCACAGAAGATAATATTTATAATATTTCATAATATTGTTATGTAAAGCTGAAAGTTTGAAAAGATTCTGCACACTCATGGAGCGACAAGAGAGCAAAACAATACCTGGGACAGTTTAAATTCAGTCCATTTCTTTTGTCCAGCATGGGGGCTCCACCTACTGACCAGGTGGAATATATCATACAAATATAAATGTGCAGTTTATGTTTCACATAACATTTTATATTGCCAGAATTTCCTCTTGTAATACTGATCCAGGCTCCCTTTTTTCAGTTAAATGATGTCACTGAATGGTGCGCTCACTCTAGTTGTGGATCTTTCAGTCACCACCACCTTTCATCTCATTAGTGATGGTGTTGTATATTATTCTATGCAGCTATTGTACCTCGAGCCTGTGCAGTGGACAACACTGTCTTGGAAGAATCATCTTTTGACACTGAGCCTGGTGAGAAAATCCACACATTGCACATCTGATTGATGATCCTGTTTTTCCCTTAAAGTGAATAGCTCCGGCTGAACAGTACATCCTTCATGCAGGATGTGTTTTGCTGTGCTGTTTCATCGTGATCACAGCCCTGGTGATCTATCTCATCCTCTCTCTTGTGCTGAATGTGAAGTGGGGCCATGTGGGCTCATTTACAGGCATCAGTAGAGAGTGATTTGGGTGCAGCCCCGCTGCAGCCCTGACTTCCATCAGAGGGGGGATTTTTTTTCAGCATAACACCGGTGGTGCCAACGGTTCCATCAGCACCACTAGATACACTGAGACACATTTGGGCAGCTCACCCTGCAACCATGGTAACAGAAGAATTTTACTAGTTGGCAGCAGCCAATAGTGGGGCACTTCCCACTCGGCTCCGTCCAATAACAGAGCAGCCTGCAGCCCAGCCCACCTAGAGCAGACACTGATGGGCTAGTGCAGGGAGGATTTAGAGATGTAGGCTTGGCTAATGAACAAGTACGAGAGTAAGAGCGTGTAGGTATGTGTGTGTGCGTGTGTGAGAGTGTGACTAAGTGTGACTGAGTGAGTGAGGCTGTAGCATAATCTAATGAGAGGATTCCCTCTCTTTTAACCTCAACAAGCGAACACATTGTGGGGTAGTACTCATTCGCCGAGACCATCTGACATTCAGCACCAACAGTGCAGCAAACCCTCCTGTCATCTCGCTCCCACACACATTGACATGCATTGCTGCACGTACACACACACACGCATACAAAGTCTCAACTGGCTCTTGTCACAAAATGACTTATCGGCCTTATCTCGGCATGTGACAAAGCAGTTTTTCAGAGATCAGAATATCAAATCCGGTCATAAACAGAAAGAAGAGAATATGTGCCACCATCAGCTGTCAATAAAGTCATTTATTATTTCACACAATGGATAACATGAACAACTTCAACTGTAGTTCTTCTTAATAAGTGCTCAACACTGCCAGCCAACAGAAGGGTAGCAAAAGAATGAGCTTTTCTTTCTGAGGAAAGAGAAATAAAAAAACAAAAAAAAAGAACCTACAAGATCATGAAAGATAAACATGACCAAAAGCATGCCAGCGGACATGGATATACATATATATTGCATGTATATATGTGCTTAAGACATATATCTGTATGCCAGCAAATGCAAATACAAAATATATGTGTACATTTACACATACATACTGTGAAGGATATATGCATATGCATGCGCATCTAGTATTTACTCTATATGTCAAATATTTGCAGTTTTTAATATTCATACAATGTACAAAAATGCTTCATGAATTAAAAAATTCATTACAAAAAGAAACATATCAAACAATGTACAAGTCTTGCTCCAAATTCAATTGAAATTCAACTTTCGGCTTGTCTAAAATATTTATGCATACAATCAAGTTGAGCATGCAAATAAAGGAAACCCACTCTAGAAAAAGGTTCAAATACACTATGTATACAAACTAAAATATGCCCACACTGTTAGAAGAGCTCACTTTGTGCTCTAAAGAAGTACATTTATTGGTTTTCTCAATGCTTCATCTGCACTTTCAGCTTCGAACAACATTATAGCTTAGAACTGTAACGTATGCTGTGAGGATGACTACATGTACATTTATGAGTTTCTGTCTCACGTGACCCCTCACTCCATGTGTAGGACACTCATCACAGCATGCTACAAAGGGAACGGGGGGGTGATCAAAATTTAGGTGCCATTATATCCCATTCTAGTCACTGTAGTGAACTGGTAAGTGCGGACTTCAGTAAATACACCTCAACCACTGATGTAAGGTCAAGCACCGCTGCGCTGCCCTTGATGCTAGTAGGACCAAAGACAAGGTAAAAGATCCTTACATCAGTGCTTAGGGGTCTCCTGTAGCCACTGGTCCAGACCAGACTGGTCCTAAATACAACACAACAGTGACCCTTGAACCCTATTCACAGCCACATCCCCTCTGCAGTCTCTGTGTAGAGTGAAAGCTCTGGATTAGGACAATACTTGTCAGTGTTAGAAGGCACCGGAGCATTGGCTGGTAGGAGAGACAGACAGGACAGACAACACCTGGGGTCTTTAACTCTTACATCAGAAACCGCTGACTGACTGACCACAGTATGGAGTAAGCTGCCAAGCGTGTAGTCTCTACACCTCACGGACCACACATCTAGACCTCATCTTCACCACAACAGACTGCAGACCCACCGAAAGTCATCTAGCAAAGCAAGGTTAAGCACACTAACTTTAGGACGAGTGTATTTTTGGCTATTTCCTCTGAGAACTCCCCCCACACACACAACCTTCTTGCTTCATGCTACTGCACCGCCCCAACTGGCTGCAGGCAAAATAGCTGCAAGTCAGCGGGGATTCCTATTTTTGGTCGAGTACACTACAGTGGGGGCTTTTATCCTCCAAGAACTTTTAAAGGTGTGATAAGGCAAATTATTTTAGCATTCTGTGTAGTTTAACGGACTGGAACGATGACTGTCAATGTACAGCAGAATTTGTCGAATAGGAAACTCAGTCAGGGTGGTAGTTTTTTCGTTTTCTTGGGTCTTGAGCAGTCTGAATAGAGAGAGAGAAGGTCTACTGTGGTTTTCGGAGACAGTCCCAGCATAGCCGAGCCCAACCGGTATCCATGCAGGATGGACATACTAACACTATTTACAACAAACACTTCAATACTGTAGTTTTACATCTGGTTAAGGCTGTACTGCATAGAGCTGCAGTAACTATAGTTTTCATGAAATGATAGTCACTTTCTGCACAACTTATTACAAATTATTACTGGTATTATTCACAATTCTTGTTACATGAATTCATTTTATTCAGTAAATAAGACCACTTATTTCTCTTTGTTGAAGGGTGGACCCAGAACAGAAATTCCTTTTAAGGTCATTGCCAGGCATGGCCTGATGCATAGCAAACAACAATGTAGGAGAACGTGGTTTCCATGGCAACCTCCTCTGTTCCTCCTTTGCCGAGTACGTAACCAGTTGTCTGTTTTAAATAACAGGTTAAATACTGGTAAGTGATCTTCAATTATATCTGGGACATTGAGTACAATCGATATCTCTGGATAGAAACACATCTGATACAGTGGACCTTTCTGTTTCTGTAAAGCAGTATGTGGGCCAGTACATGGTGTGTATTCTATACAGTAATATCAGATTATATTCAGCAGTCCAGCCCTTCTAGTTCTGTTATGATGATATGGGTCAGAACGCTAGGAGGAAGCTGGGAGACAGAGGATGCTGACTATGGACGCTGTGAAGGGACACAGGCAGTGTCAGGGTTCTGGTGACTAAGACACATGCGTCATATGCACAATCATGAATATTTGGGGTCAATTTCTGGGGCACTCTTTGCCACTTAATACTTCTCAGGTCAAATGTAATTGGTGAGAGAAAGAAACATAAGGCACAAGTTGAACTGCTGCAACTGAGAATCCCACCCAACCCAAAGAAAACTGAATCTCCTGAAACAAAACCAAAGAAACACTGATCCATTGCTTATATTCTGAAATACTTATTTGAGAAAATACCAACCACTACCCAAAGCCACAGATACTGTAGATAGAGTTTAACAAAGGCTTGACATATTGACACAGAAATATCCAAGATGGCTACATTCTCGAGTGCACATAGGAATGCTTTACATTGGTGCCAACATGGTGGAGAGTTTGTCAAACTCTGATTTAGATTCTTTTAAATAATACATCCTCACACTGAATACTGAGACTTTGGTTTCTAAATCTAAATACTGGATTTACTTTCAAAAAAAATATTTCCAAGGATATGGATTGAAAATCATGTTAAGTAACAAGACTGGGATTAGCTTTTCAAAACACTGACTGTGAGCCCTCTTCAGCTGAACTGTCCAATCACGATTCAGACTTCAGGGCTTCGGTTTGACGCTTTTGGCTGCGCAGCCTGCATATACAAATTGATTAAAATAATGCATGCTCTCTGGAATGGATATCCACACCATTGAAGGCCAAAACATAAGGCTGGAACAAGCATGTAAGTGCTGCATTTGATTGATGCAAGTGTATGGGTTTTTCATAGTGCAATAAACCAATTTTAAGGTTTACCAAAAACACACCTGATATTCCTCCTGTATGCAATGCCCCCTGGATACAAACACAATAATGAGTGTATGAATGAATATATGTGGTTCTTTCTGTCTGAAAACAAACTTGTTTTGAGTCGCACCCATGTCTGTTTTTGGTTATAAAACAATACACAACTTTCATTGTCTATAGTACAACAATTCTATTTGATATACTGTATGCCGTGTATACATGTGTATGAGCTGGTTCTCATTGTACAAGGCAGGCAACAGTGGACTTTGTTTCTATGTACAGTCTGGGACAGTCTCATCCACCATATTGCCTTTATGTCACTGCTCAGGACAGGCCTGAGCAGGGAGGGAGAATTAAATGAGACAGGTGGGTAGGTTGAGGGAGCACAAGCAATGTGAGATGTAAAACATGATTTGGGAGTAGATGAGAGGACAAAGGGAGATGAAGTTGAGCGGCGGGCACCAGGGAGGGCTAAAGAATTGGGGTGAGTGTCGAGCGAGGAGGGGGGACCAGGGGTGAGGAGCTGCCAGCGGGTATCAGTTACTCCTCGGAGAGAGGGAGAAAACAACGACGGTACAGATGAGGGTGGGAGCAAAACACAGGGATAAGTAAAAGGGTAAGGTGGCTTAATTACTGCTGTTTTATCCCACATGTCTTTGACAAGCATCCTCAGAAAGGCAAAAATAAGCAGAGCTGCACAGTTTAATATTAACCATTCCCCCTCCCCTTGCTGGTAAATATATGGCTAAAGCCACATTCAGATACAGTATCATAAAGTACCATACACATCACTGTATCAGATACATAAAGAATCACATAATATCCTACACTATCATAAGTACCACACACTTTTATAGCATCAGATTCAGTATCAAATAGTACCATATAGTGCCATTGTAAATGAAGGTCCAATGAATCCTTGAAAGGCTCATGTCTGGTTGGGTTCAGCGAGCAGAGGGATGGTACCGGAAGTGTTCCCTCCTCCTGCTCCTCCACTGACCCTCTGTAGTCCTCACACATCAGAGAGGAGAAACAAGCCAAAGTGCACCAAGGAGTCCCAGAATTAAGGGCACTGCATCTGAAACAGCACTGACTCCATTATGAACCGCTCTCCGTTGGGTTACGGAGCTGCTCTCTCCTGCAGGTCTACTGACCGGAAGGAGCCCATAACTCGTCCCTGCTGTGGCCCCTGCCTCGGCGTTTCCCCCCTTTGGCCAGTGGAGGCACAGATCGCGCTTGATGCACCACGGTCTCAATTGTTGCAGAGATGGAGTCGTGATTTGAGAACTCCAGAGGCTCGGGGGTCAAGCTCGGCCTGAGGCTCAGCCTACCTGGCAGGTCATCACACCTCTCCAGGACAGGCATCCCCAGAGTCCTCCCATCAACTCTCCGACCGGCCAACATGTCCAAACCCCGACCGTCAGCCCGACTTTCCGCCCTCCTATTAGTCGGCTCTGATTCCTCTACGGGCTGTTTTCGGGGCCGCCCGGGCCGTCTTTTGACGACATTGTTTCCTGTTTTGGCTTGTCGCTGCAGGCGCTTGGCACGGAGGATCTTCTGCACATGCTCAAAGTTCAAAGAATGCATCCTTCTCACGTCCTTCTGGATCTGCTCCACCTCGCGTCGCTTATACCTCCGCTTAGTGGGAACATCTGGAAGAGTAGAGAGTGGGCATGAGTGAGGTGAGACATCACAAGGTAAATAAATAGCAACGTCTATAAAGAGAAAGGCGTTTTCATGCTGGCATGTCAGTCAAAATGAGAAGCATTGGAAAGGCCAGGAAAGACATCACGCCAATTTAGCTCATGGTGAGAATGTCTTTTTTTTGCTTCAAGAGCTTCCTGCTAATTTTGACATATTCATGTAAGCCTTTCAAAGCCCAGCTGAGCCAGGAGAGCAGATCCTATCCTGTAATTGTCTACTAGAGAGCAGAGAGGAGAGGGGAGAGAAGGAGATCCCATTCTGCTAGCAGGAAACCCACAGAAATGTCTCCTTCAACCATTTCATATGTCGCTACACAATAACAACCCTGTGCATCTGGAGCACAGGCTGCCAAAAAGCCAAACACACAAATACAAACGCACATATCGACACATTTATCCACATGCACGTACTCACGCAGACACAAACACTCACACACACATACACACGCACATGCCCAACATGCACAAATAATGAATTCAGCAGTTCAGAATGGCTGAGCAGAAGAAACTGGAGCCATATTGTTTCCTTCACACTGGTGAACTGGGCAGTATGCCCTTTACACGCTGTTCGATCCTGTCTCTTTCCCCTTTTCCCCATCACTCTCATTCTCTTTTCCACTCTACTCTTCATAAGCGGCAATATGCTACTCTCTAATTTTCAATTAAACTGGTAACACTGCACCATTTCATTTCCGTCTCTATTTCAGAAACCGCTTCCTGGTTTTGGTCCATCTCTGTCATTCTTTTTGTTTCCCATCTCTGTCCCGTTTCGTAGCTCCCCCCACCCCTCCTCTCTGCCTGGGCACTGTTCCCGGGGCTCAGACTGAGCCACAGCCAAAATGGAGGAAAAGCACAATCAGACACCAGTCCCCAAGCAGTGTGCACACAACATGCTTGGTCTCTTTTTCTTGAGCTTTTACTCCTATTCCTGGATTCCCTAACCGTCTCCTCTCTTCCTTCCCTCCAGAATCCTGCTGATACAATGTCGCAGGTTTCCGGAGCGCTCTAACGCATGATGACTGCAATAAACCCGGTCAGCTCTGAATTTTATACGACAAATATGGCGGGCTGAATTTCCAGGGTTATGTTTAAAACGTGATGCACAACACATTTAGAATATTTCTATTTGTTTCATTAAACATTATGGCTGTGTATTGGCTAGCATCTGGCGATACGATACGTATCATGTAATATATTATAATATATTGCGATACTGTTGGCAAGGCGATATATTGCGATTTTTTAAAATCTAATTTTAGGAAAACTCATATTATAAAGAACACACAATCATGTGTATAAAATCTGAGTAAAAAAGTTAACTTTTTTATGCAATAAGAACAGTGGGATCTGCATTTATCACAGTCCCTGTAACATCCAACATCATAGCACTACTTTTCATGTAATCTGAACCACTGTCTGCCACAAATCTTTGCATGTAAACAGTAAAATCACTGTTTTTGAGATCTGCTACTATATCACAAAACATAGTATTGCGATACTTGTGTATCAATATTTTCTTGCACCCCTATAAAACATGGCATCTTGGGTTTGAATAATTCACTTTTCTGTATTCTGTAAAATGTTGCAACAAGCAGATACAGAATATATTGTGATACTGATACAATGTGTTTTTACATTTAAAGAAACTAAATGTGAATGTTGAGGGGAAATTCTGAGTGTATAGCTCCTGTGGTAAGGTGTTTGCTAATGAACTAAGAGTAAAGGAAGATAAAGAGAGGCCTGACCGCCCTCCATTTAAAACTCAGCGGAACATCTCACTCTATTGTTGCTCAAGAATTCAGGGCAGACAGTGAAATTAGTCTAATGCAGAAAGCACTAAGTAGCAGTAGTTTATGAGCTGCACAGAAGTGTGCACACGCTCAGCTCTCTGTCTCTCTTACAGACACACACACACACACACACACACACACACTACAAAGTAGCAGAAATTTATGAGCTGCATACACGGAACATAAAACCAGTGACCTTCAGCAGTGTGAGGGGCCGTATAGCACTGAGGACCTGTTCCTCTGTGGAATAGGAAGTCACCACTACACAGAGATACATGCTCACAGACCAGGTTTCAGACAGGATAAAGTGATCCTTGATGTACATCATTTAGTGAGAGTGTTTCTCTGCATGAAAGTGCATGCGTGTGTTTGAACGAGTCATGTGACACAAAGAAAATTATGCTCACTAATTCAGTTGAAGATGACCTGCTTTTATGCATATATGCATGTGAGAGATTGCTTTCAGCTGCAGTGAGACCTGCTGATTAGCTAAGAATCGCACACACACACAAAGCACAGACACATACTGTATATGCATACAAAATTAAATCACTACTAAGTAGTTCTATTGAGGAATGATTTACAAACTCATAGTTGCATGCTCGGACAATAATAAGAATTTAGCATCTGTATCAGCTTATGGATGGGGATCTATCTTACTGTGTGTGTATACGTGTGTGTATGAGAGTGGGTCTATGCGTGCATGTATACATGTATGGTTGTGACTTGTGAGGCATGCATGCGTATGCATGCGCGCCTGTGTTTTAATTGGGCTAAAGCTGTGAAGTGAGGCAGTAAGTCATGCTAGAGGAGGGGCAGGGAGAATGGGGAAAAGAGAGGGTAATGGGCGAACGAGGGGGAGGGGAGACGAGGGAAAAAGCAGAAAGAGAAAGGAAAGAAGGAAAGAGAGATAGAAGGGGGAGGAAGAGGAGGAGGAACAAGGGGAAGTATGGATGTGGGGATTGTGGGAGAGAGGCAAAGGAGGACAGCAAGGGCAAGAAGTGCAGAAGCAGTACAAGGGGAAAAGGGAAGGACATGGAAGGTAGAAGAGGCATAACAACACTGGGGGGGGATATCGTGAGGGGTGTTGGGGTGGGGGGGTAGTGTGTATATGAGTCATCCGTCCTGGATCCCCTGGGGTGGGGGGTGTATTCTAACTGAGCCCCTGGCTTCTCCTCCCCGCCACTGGACTAGGCCCCAGTCATTAAACCCCTGGCTGCCAGCCAGCTCTTTTAACACAGGCAAGGGCCTTTTACGGCGTGTCTGTAGAAAATAAATCACACTGTGTGAATAATATATCTCTGGCAAAGGCATTGGCAGGAGAGGAGGAAGGGAGGGAGGGAGGGGAGGAAGGAGAGATTGGTGAATTATAGTCGTCTCCATCCATGCATTACGTTCTCTCTATCCCCAGCCAGATGTGCTCAAAGACAGCAGAATACAGAATGTACCAAAATACACATTAGTTTGGGAGTGAGGATTTGGGGCTACCTTGCCTCTTTGTCCGCTCTAAGTCCTGATATTGCTGTACATAGTATACTGTATTTATAAATAGGACTCACCTTGACGAGTCTGCTGACATCTACATTTAAAATCGGGAAAACCCTGTTAACGCTGACTAATATGTGTTTACATCTCTACGCCAGCAGATAACGAGCCCGTTATCACTAGGGAACAGAGTAATATATTGGACAACAATTATTTTTGCAAACATGCTCCAGATTTGGCTATTTTAACAGTTCTGAAACCTTGGCAGGTTAAGATTATACATAACTGGCTTGTAACGCCAAGATGCTACAGTAAAGCATAAGTGTAACATCTTGTGCTTAACTGTACGGTATGCACATCCTGTGTTCCCTCACTGCAGGGAGCACTGGATGTCTGTCAACATCATGTTAAACTCACTGGATAAATCTGTGGTCACGCATGTGACTAAAAATAATTTTTAAGGGCGCTTTCACAAGCCAATATTTAGTCAAAAATCGAGTGCAGTTCAACCCGTGGTGCGGTTCGTTTGGGCAGTTGTGAACGCAGTAATCGTACTCTGGTTAGGACCAAAACAACCGGTCTGAGACCTTTTGTGAGAGATGGTCTTGGATCGTTTCCAAGTGAACCAAAACGCAGGCTGCCTGTGCGGCTATTTGTTGAAATGAACGCAGATAAACGACATGTTAACATGAGTGGGAGAGGTGGGAGAGGTGGGAGAGGTGGGAGTGGGAGTGGGAGACGGACTTGGACTCCTGCAGAAAGTGAAAAAACTTGGACAGCATCAAAGTCCGCGATTCCCTGCATAGAATTGACAGCTCTCAAGATAAAAAAGTTAAATTTGCTCCATACACACCACTCAGCAACTTCATTTTTTTATCTGGTCCACATTTGTGCACTGTGAAACGGAATTAGACTAAAAAGAAAACGAACCAAAAGTATCTATCTCTGATTGGGACTAGTCAAACAGACTATGGCTTGTGAAAGTGCTCTAAGACACTACCTCTGTTTAGCTTTATCTCCTGTGTACAGTAGAAGTCAGTTGTGGTTTTGTTTCACTAAAATATACCTGTTCCTACATTTCTTTAACATATAGGCATCTCACTGTTTTATGATCTGCCCTCCTTTGCCTTGCAATCGGATCTGTAATGAGGTCCATTGCTGTGTTAAGCTAATGTTTATGTCAGCCCAACACTCCCTGCTGATGCTTTATATCAGAAGCTGTCCACAGGTGAACCATGGTTGGCTTTTATTGTGAGGTAGCTACAGGAAGTCTAGCCGTAACTGAACTGTTTAGATAAAGACAAGCAAGCACCAGGCGGTTATTGCAGTTTGGGCTAACCTCAAACCTCCAACACATCATCAAAGTAAGCGATACATTTTACATTATACAGTGCGTGTCTAAAGAAAAAAACATTCCTGCTGTCATGCTTTCTGATCATGCCAAAAGGGCAGTGCTCTCCTTTGTAAATACACCATGTAGTTTACAAATGAACAGGTAATCCTAATGTAAGTGGTTCTTACCAGTGAGGGAGGGACTGGAGCAGTTGGTCATCTGTCCTGGCTCCTGCCTGGCAGTTTGGAATGACATTAAGCCCTGATCTCCAAACACAGTGAGCCTCGTCTTCCTGCTCCTCCCTCCAAACTCGTCCTCCCGTGACCCCAAAAAGAGGTCAGACACCGACTCTGACCGCTGCGATTGGCTACTGTAGCTGCTCATGAAGCTGTTTATTGGCTGTCGAGTCTGACGGGCGTGGAACTGGCTGTCAGAGAGAGAGTGTGTGGACAGCTGGTCCGACTCAAACATCCCTAAGCTGGATCCCAGGCTTGAGCCTCTACCACTGGCCCTCTGCTTCTCCAGATGCTTTGAAGAGCCCTGACTGGCCAAGTCCCTCCTGTCACTCAGCATGCTGAGACGTGCATTGGTCTTAGCTCCGCTGAAGAGCCCGCCCAACTCCTGCCGGTCTCGCAGTGAAAGGAGGGGTTCATCCTTGTGCTTATGTTTGTGCTTGTGCTTCCTCTTATGGAGGCGAACCCCTGCAAGACCGCCTGCACTGCCACTGCCCAGGGATCCCAGGCCATCTCCTCTTACAGAGGGGCCCTGGAGTGGGCCACTGGCACTGCGAAGCTTGGCCCCTGGTTGGAGCTTTGAGTGTCCACTGGAGTGGAAAGCCTTGGGAGGCGGGACAGCAGGCCTCATGAAGGGAGATGGAGGTGCAGGTCCTAGCGAGTGGTGGGGCAGGTAAAATGGGGTAGCAGGGGGAAAGTAGCCCAGACTCAGAGGAGGTGCGTAAGGCATCGCATACGGTGCTGCATAGTAATTTCCCCCTGCCAGTGGATAACCATATCCTTGAACAAAAGGCAGCTTCGTTGTGATTGGCTCGCTGGCTTTGGCTGGACGGCCGCGTCTCCTCTTAGCCTTCAGATCGGCGCTCCTGCGCAGGTATGAGCTGGAGTCACAGGGGTAGGAGTCGTAGGTAACAGGATAGTAATGATGGAAGTTGAGGCGGAAAATGGAGGGATATGGCTGCTGGGGGTAGCAGGTGTATCGTCTGTGAGACACTCGTAGCTGCTGGAGCTTTACCACAACCTACAGGGAGGTTGAAAAGAGGAAACATTTAGAAAAACACACCACATACAATGCACACATTACAGTGTTTGGTCGAAGATTACACACAGGATTTACGATAGTGTTTCTAACCTCCTCCAGTTCAGAGAGAAAGTGAAGATGATCCCGGCTCTGTAGGCACTTCCTCTTCCGTCGATGATGTTTTTGCTTCTTTTCCTGCTGTGACAGGAAGTTGTCAACAGCAGTTACTTGCCGTTCACAGCGTGCTCTGCTGCCCCTGTTGGATGCTTCCAGGGCTGCTGCCTCCGCAGACTCAAACCCACACAGATCAAATGAGTACCTGTATGATCACAATGCGAAATACAAAATCAGTCTGAAATATAAAACAAAAAAAAGCATTTTAATCCAAGAAAGGTTAAACTGTGTAGTTGCAGTGTACTGTACCTGCGTCGAGAGGCGGGGCCTTTCTCAGTTTGATCTGAGGTGCTGTTGTTGTCTGTCCCAATCCCGCTGTCGCTTGGAATCGTCTCCTCACTGTGGGACTCGCTGATGGGGGACAGGGTCACCTCCTTCACCGATGCCCCCTCTGACAGGTGGGAAGGTGAATTAGCCAGAAGGCGTGGAGGAGACAGTTTCCATCCTCCAGAGAGGAAGCTCCTGCCAGGTGGCTTGGAGGGCAGGGCTGAGATGGGTTGCAAACTGGGCATAGTGGCATCAGAGTGGCTGGTTCTTATGGATGGAGCACTGGAGCTGGGAGACAAGGTGGCAGAAGGCACTACAGGGCTCTCATAGAGACTGGATGTGGAGACAGACAGAGGGGGCTTATCCTTAGTGGTTTTGGGAGGGTTGGAGCCTTGGGTTTCTGCTCTGGGTTTCCGCCCTCTCTTCTTACCAATGTAGATGGTTCCTCTCTTGCTGACGTTTATCTGTTTTCCCAGCCGAGCCTCGATGGTGGACGCCATGGCGCTCATAGCTGAGGTTACAGGGGCAGAAGATGATTTCAGAGCCAGAGTGCCGTTCTGACTGGACCCTGAAAGGATCTCATTCAGGATGCTCTGCATTTTCCCAAGCTTCATCTTATTCACTGGCCTGGAAGGGACCTTGCCACGCTTTAGTTTCAGACTGTTAGAATTGACGCTGGTGGTCGTGGTGGAGGCCATTTGCACTAATGTGTTTAGTGCGTGTGTCTTCCTCCTACGGTTTAGCCCTGCAGCGGTTTCCTGTGCCAGTGGGCTTGGAGGTGAGGTCGAGGTGCCCTCATGGATGGTCTCCACTGTTAGAAGTGGCTGTTTCTTGGGGCGTCCTCGTTTCCTCTTAATGGGTGTGAGGACGGTCAGGCTGTCAGTGTTGGTGTAGAGGGGGCTAGAGGGGGTGATGGGGAAGGCTGAGGGGGGGTCAGCTAAGGTCGAGGGGCTACCCCGGTTGTCTCTCTGGGGTGACGTGAGGCTGGCATGGCTTTTAGCTTTCAGGTAAGACCATCTGTCCTTGGCCTTTGTTGGTCTGGAGCTGGCTGTGGAGCTGGTGCTGTGGCTGGGGCTAGGACTCAAGGCCGCCCTGGGTCCGGGGCTGAGACTGGGGCTAATGTTAGCCCTAGGTTTAGGGCTCGAGCTGGGACTGATGCTAGCCCTGGGGCTGGGGCTGGGGTTTGGGCTAGGGAGTCTGGGGTTCGTGTTCAGATTGGCTTTGTTGATGTGATTGTGAGTAGGCCCCCTGTGTTTAAGGGTGTCTATGCTGGTCTTAGGACGACCCACAGGGTTCTTTTTCATTCTATTTGTTGACTCTAGGTCGGATCCACTGATAACTGTCTCCCCTCTTTCTGCCCTGTCAACCCTCTCTCCTTTTTCTCTTTTATCACCTTTATCTGCTCTCTCTGCTTTTTCTATCCTCTCTCTACTGACATCAGCGTGACTTATGAGTCGAGAATCGTTTTTGTGAGTGTCCATCTTATGTGCTACTTTGGGTTCTGGGGGTCCAGGCTGGTGCTTCTCTGTAGTGTCAGAGTCCTGTCGTTGCTGTAATCGCTCCTCTACAGAAAATGACTCGTCAAAAGAAGGCCTCCTCCGCCTCTTTCTTCCTTTTCCTTCCTCTGTCAGCATTGGCATCCCTCTGTCTTCTTCATCTCCTCTCCTCCCAGCAACCGCTCGCTCTCGTTCCTCTTTTCTCCTTTCCTCTCTTTCTTCATGGAACCGCTCAGCTGTCTCGTCTTGCCTGTACTTCTGCCTCTCCTCTGAATTAGTCGGGCTCTCCGATCCTTTCTCTGGTTGTCTTCCCCAAGGTGTATCAGCACTGTGGGGATTACAGAGCATCCTCTGGGAGTCCTTCCTGCCGTACTTCCTCTTGATGTTTCCAAAGAGCTGTTCACTGACCTCTTGCAACCCTCTCCCCCTGGAGAGATGTATACAGAGAAAAAATTATGACAAGTGGAACAAGGGGAGAAAGAAAGAATGTTTTGTATTTCATCAACACTATACAACTAGTACCAGCATGCACCAGTACCAGTATTTACCAGAACAGTTACTATTTTTTGTGTGTAACCATACTTAGACAGTCGATCTGATTAAATATTTTTTTTCTTAATTGTGTTATACAATAAGATATCCTGTAATTTATTACCTATCTTGAATCATAATTGTGTCTGTTTTATCAAATGAGATGACGTTTGCACTTCATCTCACTTTCAATTTCCATTATTGTAGCAAATGAGGCTGTCTAATAAAAATGAATCACTGTCCTGAAAATATGTAATTAGGGATGTGACAAGAACCGATACTTGGCATCGAGTAACCGGTACCAAGTTGAGGCCAAAATTCGAAAAACGTGACGCAGTTAACTCACTATCGACGTGTCCAGGCAGTCCAGTCGACGCATGACACATTTCTTTCCCCTACTATATTGTGAATAACAAATCTGTGTTGAAATTGTCAGAAGGAAAGCTAGTAAACGTTAGCTGTTAACAGCCGGTGGGCAGCACAGTTCTGCGGAGCTAACAGCTAACATTATCAGAGGTCACATCGAGTTTCATTATGATGCGCTCCATTCAGTAAAAATGTGTGTTAAAAAGTTAAATTCTAATGTTTAAATTTTGTTTTTGGTGAGGAACCTGAATAAATACAGTTAGTAGCAATATAAAATATATATTAAAGAGCAGAGGGAATTATAACCGGTCACTTACTAACACTAGCTCAAAGTGTTTATTGTTTTGTTTTAGTTTTTTACACTGGTATCAAAGTGGGCACAGAGAATTGTGGAATTTCACTGGTATTGGTGTCCACTACTAAATTTCTGGTATCATGATATCCATATATATAATATTGCTACATATAATATCACAATACAGCATTGTATCGACTTTCTCCCCTCTGCATAGTGTACAGTATTTTAGTTTGTTTGGCTCATGATAACATCCATCACACAAGACAATGAATCATACCTGCTGAGCGAGGTCAGGTTGAGAATACTGGCATCTGTAACCACTGGCAACTGCAGGTCTGGAGTCAGAGATCTCTGAGGTGAGGGGCTCTGTGTCGCCGTTCGTGAGAAAGGTTGGGTCGGATCAAGCAAAGCGCTCCCACCGGCTCCTGCCAGTTCTCTGGCTGGCTCAGGATGTGCAGGATTGGCCGGGGATGCGGAAGGTGCTGTAGACGTGATCCAGTCTGGACTGATTTGGTGTTGATGTGCATGAGCGTGTTGGAATTGTTGCGTGAGGGTGTGTTGTGTTTGCTGCGTGTGTGAGTGTGTGTGTGCAGGAGGGAGGGAGCTGCGAAGCTGGTGTTTGGGCGGAGTGTGATCTCCCAGTAGTTGCAACAGGCCTCCCTCTCTCTGCTCAGGCATTCTGAACTGGCGCTCGTACGTCTGGGGACGACAGAAAAGAGATACAAAGACAAGGTTAATACACACAAACTGCAATCACAAGACAGCTTTATATAGCTGCGGGGATAAACAAATGATATAATGATGCGATCATAAAACTACGGCTCTATTCTCTATTTCCTGTCTTCATAACATCAGCCTATCTCCACAGAGATAACAGATAATGTCACACAGCACCCAGTTCTGCATTCAGTTTCTTTTCGTCAGCACGTATCAAATCAGTGTTGTGCTCTGATATGACACTATTGTCTTTTCACGGCAGGACTGAAGCTTTTAATACATCTTGTGTGCATGAGCAAACAGTGTGCAACAAAACAAAGGGCTTGTTTACAGAGCAATTAAATTCCTGTGGCAAGGATGTAGCATGCTGTGAGAGCTGGGGGGGATGGAGTTGGGGGTGTCTGACTGCACACAGTATTAAAGACAGTAGCCAAGCTCAGCCATATCCCAGACTGCCCTAGACCCAGAATACTATATATTATCTTTATTTTGTTGACAAATCTCCTGTATTGTTCACAACTGTTACTTACTGACAGACCCCTGAACTGCTTGTACAATATACTGTATGTCCTGAAACTATGGCACAATTCATCTAAATGTTTCCCTCCTGAAGGGCCTCAAATTTGAAGTCACCCTTTGCTCAGTTTACACTTGTCCATGTAAAACTGAAAATGTAAAAGCTTGATATTCCGTGTTAGACAACATAACCATGCTTAATGTATCACGGCTGCATAATCAGCGTACTGCTGGAAGATGAGAAATAGAGCAGCGGATGGCCTTTGTGGTTTAGCCTGTTATTAACAGACTCAGTATGACGCAACAAGACACTGTTCTGCTGCGCTGCAGGGAGATGTAACCTAACCACAGGCCTGCCTCTCAGCATATACACACAGCCGCACACACACACACACTCACACACTCACGCATGCATACAGTAGATGATGTACACATTTCAAAGGCTTTATGAAATCCTGGCTTCACACATAGTAGCGGAAAATGCTAATTTATGAACACAGTTAGGCATCCAATTATAGTCGAGATGGATCGGCACCTTGCCAGATGATTAGCTCTTGCTCTTTGCACATACACAAACACACACACACACAGTGATGAAACATATAATGTATGTAGTTGTTATCACAGTGCACATATTTGCAAGAACAAGCGCTTCATCTCCTCTGTCTTTTACCCTGCCAATGTCCTGTTCTGCCTTCATTTCATCAGCCACTTTCGATCCCCTCTGTCCTTTCTCTATCACTCTTTCTTCCTCTTTCTCGCTCTGCTGTCCCATCAGTAGTCAGGCAGTTACACTCAATTTGTACTTCCACACTGGCTGCAGAAGCTGTTTATCGGACAGATGCGAGCTGCACGCACTCATCAGGCGCAAAAAAAAAACAACACACGTGAACGCTCAGCACATGGATGAAAACACATACTGCACACACGCAAGCAAACACTGAGCAGCGTAAATGATTAACCATGCCAGAAAATGCATGTGCTCACATGCACTCTCTCATTTATCTCACTGCTATGGTATCCTTTCAGTTCTGAGATGTATGTGTGTGTGTGTGTGTATAGGTGTGAGTGTGTGTGTGTGCATGGTGACACTGGAGAGGAGATGCTGTGAGTCCATAGAGGGATAAGATGACAGACACCTGATACACACATGCTTTCTCATTTAACCTGTCCTAGAATACCTGCTGCTTCAGGTTAAAGGAGGGCACAGAAGAAGAGACAGACGGGGAGATTGAGGTGGTTAGAGTGAGACACACACACACGCACACACACACGTACATACACATTGACACGCACACATAAAACTAACCACAAAGCCACCACCGAGAGATGATAAAGAGAGGAGGCATGGACACCTTTCCTAGATAGGAGGATTGCAATAACAGGAATAGGGAGCTCACCACCACCCCCTCTTTAAGGTTGTGGTTGGGTTATTGGCACCAGTTCAGCTTTTTGTTCTTAGTTTCCGCCCCTCTACCTCCCTCTACCTCCCTCTCTCCTCCTCTCTTTTCAAGGGAAAACACACTCACTGTCTAATATTCACACAAGCAGATATAAATAGTGGTCATATGGATCGAGGTACTCCCGTGGTTGTTGTAGTCAACACAGCGTGTCCTTATTCTCCTTGTCGTCTCCAGAGTCAGACAGGGTCAACCTCACAACTTGACAGGTTGTCATGTGATAATTACTCAACATTTTGACGTGTGCGGTGCGCTTTTCTTTCTATTTTTTGCATTGTCCTTTTATCCCTGCATTGGAGGTGTTGTCCTTGTCATACAAAAAAAAACCTCATAAGTCTCTGCATGGCTTCACCAATGCCACAGAAAACCATTGTTGTACTTGAATATTTCTCTGTTGTACACACACTGCCTTGCTCTTGTCATGTGCTGTGTGGATAGGGACTGTGCTACTGGTGGCCTGCAGCAGGGGGCAGCGGTCAGGAGAATCAGCACTAGCCATGGACTCTGACCCTGGAGCAGCCCACAAGCAAAAGAGCTGTGAGGCTTCAACCTTTTCCACACTGTCCTTCTTCTACAAGTCCCCTCTGGTCAAATTTAGATAAGGAGAAAGGCCAGCACAAAACAGACCCGAGGCATGTTTAGTCCTGAACCCGTCTGATGCACTCTCCCTCCCTCGAGGCTCCCAGGGCTGTGTTCAGGGGTTAAGGGTCATACTCCACAGCTAGGTCAACATCCATTTCTAGGATGTCTTCCTCTGGGTCAGCACTGTAACAACATGGACTGGTCTCAGTCAGTCACACAAAGGCTCTCCAGCACCGTCCCGAACGCTGGCAGATACGGAGCTGCACATTCCTTTCCACTGGTGATGTAACCATCAGATAAGGTCAGGGATAATATGTGACTAAGTGCTGCAATCACCCCACTGAAAGGCACTCTGCAAATGAGTCAGCATATATTTACTGACAAATTCATGCGTGTGTGTGTGTCTGAATCTTGTAAATGGAGATCTGGATGTAAAAAGTTGAGCTCTTCGCTCCTCCAGCTTGACGTGAGGGGAGGTATGCGACGGCCCCTCCTGTCCTTTCCTCTCCTGCAGCCTGCTCGTTTTCCACTGTTGAATAAACTGAGTGGAACTTCTCCCTCTCACACACACACACACACACACACACACATAGACGCACACGGAGCACCCTGGCTGCACCATTATACTGGGAAAGAACACCCTAAACAGGCACACCCAAATCTCACAACCCAGCACACACATATACACCAGCAAACATACACACAAACTCCATGCACGCACACACAGAGACACACACACACACACACACACACACACAAACACGCTGCCCTTCAAATAGTTTTTCGCAGCCTTTTATTTGGCTGCACGCCCGGTGGTTAGAGTGTTTCATTTTTCCCTGTGTATGGAACTGGGCAGCTGTCCAGACAGACACACAAAGAGAAAGAGAGAGAGAGAGAGGCACAGAGAGACAGAGGGAGAGAGAGAGAGAGAGGGAGAGAGGGAGGGAGGGGGTTACTGAAAGAATGAGAGCGGCGGAGAGGGAGGGAAGAAGAGGACCAGCAGAAAAACAAGAAGAGAGGTGCCTAGACCCGTTAACAACTAGTTCCCTCCGAAACCTTATGATTGATATGATCCGCTCTTTTTCCCCCTCTCTCTCTCTCTCTCTCTCTGTCTCTCTCCTTGTCACACACACTCTCTCCTTGGCTTTGACACCATGCTGTCTCCCTCTGCCCCTGTGGCCTCGTGCACTGCCCCCCTCTCCCCTCCTTATCACATCCCTCCTTTTCTTCTTCTTTTCTCTTTTCTGGAGCTGACCATTCTCCCCTGTGGGAACTACCCCCCCACACCCCCGTCTCCCCAGCTCCATTCAGAGCGCTGCTTCGCTGTGATCTGTGTTTCTGACAGCTCTGCACACACACACACACACACACACACACACACACACAGAGAGAGAGAGAGACACACACAGCTCCTCTGCAAACAAACACCATGAATACTAACACGGCTTTGTGTCCACAGCACTTAAAACGGGGTAGAAGGAGAGGGAGGGAGGGGGTGGGGGGGTATGCAGAGAAAAGGAGGGAAAAGCGATGGAGGAGAAAAGAGGCACTGTGTTGATCTTGTGGCCACTCTCACAGACCTCCCCCCCCTCCCTCTGTCACCCCCACCCCTCATCCCTGTTTCTCGTTCTCTCGTTCTTCCCACCAGTTCTCCCGGGAATAAAGACTTCCATTCATGCGCCTGAGGAGACCCACAGCAGGGGAGAGAAAAGAGGGAGGAGAAGGGGGGAGGAAAGATGAGGGGGTGTCAAGGTGGGACAGTTTGTGGATCACTGGGATCAGGCCCGCTGCCTAAAAAATGTGTGCATGTGCGTGTATGTCCATTTTCACTCAGCGTGTGCCGCCTCAGCCACTATATCTCAGATCTGGTGGCATCCGTGCCAGCCAAAGCATCTTCTGGGAAAGTTGGGTGGGAAAGTTTGGAAATTGGGCTCCATTCAAAACTTCCACTCTTGGACTAATGCTGCAATTCCACAACTATGTGTTCAGCCTACAGCTACAGTTTTAACAAAAAGAGGCTTGACTAGTCGAGCCAGACAACTTTTTCTGCAGCACTTTCTTTTTCTACATGCTGTTATGTACCTTCCCTGCTGGGCACGATCAAGCATTCGATCTACAGTACATTTGTCCTAGACGCTGTAACTGTAAGGCAGAAGCCAGATTTAATGCACAGCAGTAGGTCCCAAGCAAAATGTTCCCTCCTGCGTCCACAACAGTAATCCTTCAGATTGGAGTGCTCCTAAAGATAGCAGCGAAACACCCGAGAGTCTCCTTGTCACACTCTCTTCAGACACGCTCAGACGTAGATGACTCAATCTGAACAAAAGCCTGTGATTGGCTGAACCGAAGCATGTTATTACGGCGCAATTGGAGGTTTTCACCCGCTCAGTAATGACAGACACATTTACATGCTACACAAAGTATACATCTAATCCCCGCTATTAGCATTAATGGCGTGTGTGTGCAGGCA
This sequence comes from Sebastiscus albofasciatus, assembly GCA_916701655.1. NCBI lineage: Eukaryota > Metazoa > Chordata > Actinopteri > Perciformes > Sebastidae > Sebastiscus > Sebastiscus albofasciatus. The sequence goes on from CAKAOI010048660.1 coordinate 57,753, forward strand.
TATGTGTGTCCTGCTTGTGAATAGCGCTAAGAACCACATTACGAGAGTTTTTTCATAGCGATTATTACAGCGATTATGTACCAATTGTTCCTTTCATGGACGTGGCCGAACCTCCAGTGACAGCATTATGCATTTCAGTCAGCGCACATGCTCAGCACAAAGAAATATACTCAAGCATAGAGACTGGCCACACACACACACACTGTCTCTCTGTCCCTATGGAAAAGTATAAGAACAAGTGTAATACAGGTTAGAGTGCACCATGAATAGACAGAACACTGTTTAATCAATGCATATATAAGTAAATTACACACACATACATACACATGCACAACAGACAGGACCAAACCAAAGGAACGTGTTGTTCACAGTGCTCTGTGCACCATATGACCCAATCGTCCCACTTCTGTACAACAGGAAACAATTAACAGCCAATGAGCTGCTCTAAATCCTAAGGGATGGCTTCCTGTGTGGAATGATGGGTAATTCAAGACAGAAGCTGTGCAGAGATTAAACACTTCCTCTTTGGCAAACAGTGGTCTGTAAAGGCGAAGCCTCACTCGCTGATTTGTTGTTAAAAAATAATGCACTCTGATGCATCGTATTTACTGAGGCAATACGTAACAATAAATGACCACATCAGTCACTTATGTTTCTGTATATATTTGGGAGATGAACACTTAAGTAATGGTTTCTCCATTGTCATATGATGCTCTATTATTCTACAAATTTAAACGTTAAAAATACGACTGCAAATTAAGGTTATTTTCATTGTCGATTAATCTGTTGATTATTTTCTCGATTAATTAATTAGTTGTTTGGTCTATAAAATGTCAGAAAATTGTGAAAAATGTTGATCAGTGTTTCCCAAAGCCCAAGATGACGTCCTCAAATGTTTTGTTTTGTCCACAACTCAAAGATATTCAGTTTACTGTCATAGAGGAGTAAAGAAAGCAGAAAATATTCACATTAATAAGCTGGAATCAGAGAATTTTGCCTTTTTTTTTTCTTAAAAAATTAATCAAACCGATTAATTGATTATCAAAATAGTTGCCGATTAATTTAATAGTTAACAACTAATCAATTAATTGTGGTAGCTCTAGTCAAAATTACTTTTTTTTAATTTTCTGATTTGATAAAACAAAGCAAAGGAAACACATAGTCACAATGGATTCTGCTGCTGAAACTAATCAATTAATCAATCATCAAAAAAATAAGTTGAATTAGCTTTTGTTTCGTATTTTACAGGTTTTTTTTGGCTATATCAGATAGTGTACAGCAGAGAGTCAACCATTTTTATAATCGTTTCAGTCATTTATCGAGCTTTACAAAGTTGAAGATGTATGCTTTTTTCAATTTGATATCAATTAAAACGTTTTACAGCCGGAACAATTCATTTTATAATCCTAATATTAATCAACAGATTGTAATCAATAATGACAATAACAATTATTTGCAGCACTATTAGAGAACAGATTGTTTTCCATCAAATGATGCTTACAAACAGACAAACTACTTTCTGGAAGAATGACTCAAGTTTGCACTTCAACTTTAAAGCTTGTAAAGTAACACTTTCATTGCTTTGTCTACATATTTCTGTGAATATCTCAAGTCCTCAGATGATCCCCAGCGTGCAGGAGAGAGAGAGAGAGAGAGAGAGAGAGAGAGAGAGAGAGAGAGAGAGAGAGAGAGAGAGAGAGAGAGAGAGAGAGCCACTTTATGACATCCGCAGTGACAGGGAGAATGGGCAAAGTGAGACACAATAGTCTTAACCAATCAGACTGCCCGCCTCCCCTCAGGCCCCCTCGCACCAACAATAACGCCTTTGTATGAGGCTGCACTCCACTCGCTCTTTCACACACACACACACACACGCACAGACCAAAGCATAGCATCCTACACTTTCTCAGACGGTCACAAAGAGAGGCGAGAGAAGCAGTGCATCACATCGAGAGCTGCATCGGTGCATTCAAAACTATGTTCGAATTAGAGTGTGTGTATTTTAGCTAATAACCTGGCTATGTGTGTATGTGTCCATGTTGTTTCCTTCCAGCCAGGCCCGGGCACATGACTGCAGCTGCCCCCTCGCTCCCTTGTCTAAACCGGCACCCCTCCTTGTTGTAGGTGAGAGGTCACACGGAGTGGCATTCCTCTCGGTCTGAGAGCGAACGAGCGAGCATTACGCTGAGCAGAGGGGGCAGCGAGAGAGAGAGAGCAGGGCAGAAAGCACAAGGGGGCAAAAACGCAACAGAGCAGGGCATATAAAAGATGAGGAGCACAGGGCATTCGGGAGTGTATATGTGTGTGCATGTGAGCATGTGTGTGTGTGTTGAAATGGACCACTAAACAGAAGACCCTTGTGGCTCTTCCCTGCTTCATAAACACAGCTGTTTGTTTAGTCTGAGCCGCCCCAAGGGACAGACAGAAGGACAGACCGACACATTTATATCATTTATTCATGTCCGCATCCATACTTAAGAGACAACGAGCATAAATAAACAGCAGAACTACAGATGGATTATTTTACAAAGCCCGGTACAAAGCAGCAGAGAACTGGGCAGAATGACACACACAAACACACGGTGTCTGAAAAGCCCTGGCTTAGAGGCTTTTTAATTGTATGATTACAAAAATGTTTGATATCACATAGTGGTGACTGTGTCTGAATAAAGTATGCTTTCAAGCCAACTAATCAAAAATGTTAACATGTTTTTAAAAAATATTACTATAAAATAGGGCTGTCAAAGTTAATAATAACGAGTTAACGCAAATTTGTTTTTACGCCACTTTAAAGCCAGTTTTAAAGCTAGAGCGATGATACTGGTATGATATGAAACTAGAAAACCTAAGGAATCAACCATGTCATACTAGCTTGTCGCAAAGGCTAGATAACGCTCCAAACATATTCTAAATTTTGGCGAGGAAAAACTGGCATGGCCATTTTCAAAGGTGTCCCTTGACCTCGGACCTCCAGATATGTGAATGAACATGGGTTCTATGGGTACCCACGAGTCTCCCCTTTACAGACATGCCCACTTTATGATAATCACATGCAGTTTGGGGCAAGTCATGGTCAAGTCAGCACACTGACAGCTGTTGTTGCCTGTTGGGCTTGAGTTTGCCATGTTATGATTTGAGCATATTATTTATGCTAGATGCAGTACCTGTGAGGGTTTCTGGACAATATTTGTCATTGTTTTGTGTTTTAATTAATATAATTTAATATATATATATATATATATGCCCATGTTGATAAGAGTATTGCATACTCTCCCTTTAAGGTACATTTTGAACAGATAAAAAATGTGTATTATAATATATATATATATATATATTATAATATTTTAATCGATTTACAGCCCGATTGTAAACACCAGTCATGCCAATGAAGCTGTGAATATATAAATGACAGTGATAGCCTGAAAAAATATTTTTGTAAGGAGTATTGGACACCACCTCTTCACTGTCATCTCTCTTGCTTTCAGACACACACACACACACACACACACACACACACTCCCCTTCTGACAGGCACGTCCCAGACAGCTGATGGGGCCATCAGATTTCACTGACAAACACACTTACGCTTCAAGTGAGACACAGTGAAAGTCAATACTCTGCGCCTGCTTCTCCTTTCCTTTGACTCCAATCATCCCCTTCTCTCCCCTCCCTTGCACCGAACATCACCCTCAGTCCCTGCTGGACCTCCTCTCAAAACCACAGAATACACTCCTCCTCGCATACACACACACACACACACACACACACACTGTCTAACCACAAAGGCAGAGGCATGATGGAGCCACACTAACAAAGCGGCCACCAGGAACACATGATGCTGTGACTCAACATCATCCGTGACCGCAGAGGACATCAAACATGGCCGCCCTCCACATAATCCCACAGCTAGTGTGAGTCATAGTCAACCGCTGTCCAAAACACAAATTCAGGCTTGTACACGTGTTTTTCTATAAAGTCTTCACTTACATTGATGTTGCCATGTTATACCCATTGGGTTTAGGCTTTCCTTATTGATGTTTTCTTTATAGTTGGAGGGTGACAATGTTCTTTTTACTACACAAAGTCCATTTTGCATAACCTTAAGAATGACTACTTATCGTTGTAAAGCATCCTGATGCCTTCATGTTCAATGGTAGCTGCTCCCCAACTGAGACATTTCTTTAAGTGCAAGTCGCTGCTTCAGATCTTCATTAAAATGTGACTTGAGCTAGACTAGGCTATTATATTCTGCCTGCATCTGCCTGAAGAGGAACAGCAACCCACTGGGACCGGGCACAATAGTGAATGAAAAGGGCTTGACCTTTGGGACAGATTGAGAAGATGGTATGTGTGTGTCTGATTGAGAAATTAGCTACAGTTCCAACCAAATGGTCAGCACAAACACACACACATAGACACCAAATCCAGCCCCGAGGGTAAGAAAGCAAAGGCCAGACTCCAGTTGTCTCAACCCTGACCCACTCGCACAAACAAACAATACGGCACACACACGCACACACACACACGCACGGAGACACACACAGACACGGAGGCTTACACAACTGTCCAGCTATCACCTCGACTTTTGAATGTCCGGCGGGGTCAAAGTTCATCTCTTCTTCTGCCAGCCTCCAGCGTTTCTTTGTGTGACTGTGTGTGTCCGGGTGTGTGTGCATGTGTGCGTGTGCTCACTAGGAGTGACCTTGCAGAGTCATTCATTGTGGATACACTGCAGCAGCAGCAGCAGCAGCAGCAGCACTACTGCAGAGCTGATTAGGGAGCAATCTTGCTTAGTGTAATATAGTGTGTGTGTGTGTGTGTGTGTGTGTGTTTGTGTGGTGTGAGGAAGACAGATGAACAGATTGTGTTTTGTCTGGACTTTCTTCAGGTTTGAGAGATACTCAAGAGCAGATCAGAGGTTAGATGTGAGGAGGTGTGTGTGTGTGTGTGTGTGTGTGTGTGTGTGTGT
>CAKAOI010048661.1:0-70642 GCA_916701655.1 Sebastiscus albofasciatus
ACTGATTCGCTAAAGCTGAACGACGCCGCCGATTCAACATGCCGAATCGGCCCAAAAAACCTCCGACACGGGCAGACTGACAGACCGTCGGCTTGGTGCGTCAGGGCCTTTGGATGTACCCGTGAGCTCAAGCGATCAGATTCACTGTCACCGTGGATGTGAGCTGCAGCGTACTGACAGCTGCGTGTAACCGAGCAGCTCGCGGCGTGCCCCTGGACTCACCCCCAGGTTCCAGCTGTTGAGACGAGCCTCCAGGTCACTGTCATCGGGAGACAGATCTGCCTTCAGCCCCGCATCCACCTGAGGAGGAAAAAGCGTGAGTGTGTAAACAGCAAAAAACAACACGTACATTAAGTGTTATAAATTAGAGGAGGGAATTTAAATGATTTCTTTGATTGGCAGTTTGGCCCGAGGAAGCGTACAGCAGACAGTGATCGAGGCTATCATTTTGACACAACATAATTCCTCTCTTGGCAACAATAAAAGGGTTCTTTAAAAGCTTACAGACATACAGTACACCCACATGTGTTCTCCTCCCACACTAACAGCTTTCTGCTCCCTCGTTATCTCCATCTCTCCACCCTTTGCTCCCTCGCTCCCTCTCACTCTCACATACAGCACTCCAGATGTTTGGCAGTTCCACATCATTTACGTCACGCTGTAAATTCCACAAGAGGGGGGCACATGCAGCTAAAACTGCCTGTCATCCTTGTTTTCCCTGGCCTTTTGTTACAACGGGCCTCCGGATTTGTTTTATGCAGTATAATTCGAATGCTTCCAGGGGTTCTGTTGATACAAGCTCAGTTTACTCAAGTCGAGGTTGGGCAGCGAGGTTGAAATGGAGGGAAATATCTAATAAAGCTGAGAGAGCGATAGGGAAAGGAGAGATGTTGTTGGATTTGATTAGGATCTGGTGGAGTAGTGTGGACCTTGGGTGTACCTCAGCGGAACTGCACTGACAGAGAAATCGCTGAATGAATAGCTCGGGATTAAATGCCCCTTCTGATTAAAAAGGCATTAAGGTCCCAGAGCCTCGCCCTCGAACAAACAGAGCAAATGTTTCATTTCAATATCTAGGAATGCTGAGTATGCGGGTCACTGGCTGTTCAAAGCAGCGTGTCACAGTCTCTGTATCAAACCAGGAATTCAACGCATTGTGTTAACCACTGATAAGTATGAATGGCCTCAAATGCTTTTGGCCGCAGATGTACAAGCAGTTGTGCCACATTGGTACACATGTACATTGGCTTTCACCATGAGCACGTACAGTAGATTCATGAGGGTTTGATGACGCATTAAAAGGCCCTGAAAATGTATTTCTCAATCTGCAACCTTATTCTTCGATATGAAAACACAATTTCTTTGCAAACAGTTTTCATTATTTTACATGCAGATTTCTGTCTGTGCTGTGTTCCTCCTGAAGAGTTGTGATCATTTTGGGGGAGATCGTTAAATCGTCTGACTTCATGAGTTGTTTTGATGTGGACTCAGATTCAACCTAAATACACTTAGTTGGCAGTTTATTAGGCATGTCTAGCTAAAACTAATGCAGTCTAACACATCAGCCCTGCAACACATCCTACCTTCATGAAGGTTATAATGTTCTGTGGCTGTTTCAGCCTACACGATATCAGCCTGATTATAGCCCGACACGGCCGTCACAGGGTGTCGGCTCGGATTGGGAACGACAATGAGTGTTGTGTGCGACAATCTATCATTTTATCCTGTGTAGAGGGTCGTAGTAGACAACCCACGCCGCACCTGGGACGCCTCACGACAGAAAGTCTAGCATGTTTGATTTTTTTTTGCCTTCCACAACATCTACCGTCACAGAGCGATCTGCCACTATTGCCATTAGCATCCCGCTTCCCTCCTGATGACATCACGCACATTGGGAAAGATGAACAGCGATGATTGGTCAGGGACCGACGTGCAGTCTGTCATGTCTCTTGGCCATGTCACGACAAGAATTTATGACTTTCAATCGCCTAATCTGACATAGTGACCATCATAACGGACAAAAATATCGTGTAGTATGAACCAGACATTCATTTAATCATTTTGATCATCTTGATGGCTGTCATTCTCGTGCTGTTGAATTATGTGAGGTGCCACCCCACTTATATCAAAAACATTAGACAAAATAACAGAAACATCTCTCAGCATAACGTAATACAATTCAACAGCACTGCTAACCTCCAACATAAAGTTGAATCAACACCTCTCTATAGAGGTACATTTCAGCTAGGTGCACCTAGCACATTGGCGGCTGAGTGTATGTTACCGTCACATGCATTGTGATCCCAACCATTAGCTCCATTTTTGTTGCATGAACCAGCAGCAACTTATGAGTTCGGGGAATTTCCTCCGGCTTCATGGGGAAATGAGTTCAGGAATTTCCAAATTGGTCCACATTAAAGAAGAAAGCAAAACATTGTGGCTACTATTTGTATTGGCACCAGCGGGTTTGCTGGTTAATATTTCAATGTGTCATCACAGCTACCTATAAATCTGAAAACCCAACATGTTGAATCTTAAAAGGGACAGTTCACCCCAGAAACAAAAACACATATTTTTCCTCTTACCTGCGGTGCTATTCATCAATCTAGATTGTTCAAGAGTGAGTTGCCGAGTGTTGGAGATATTGGCCGTATGTGTGCGTTCTCTCCAATATATTAGAACTAGATGGCACAAAAAATAAAAACACAGCAGCAACGTCTCTTTCCAGAAATCATGACCCGGTTACTCAAGATAATCCACAGACCTAGTTGGGAGCAGGTTCATGTGGAACTATTTTCTTTCTACTGAACTACACCAGCCAACCATGTCACCACGTAGAAGGAAGCCGTGCATCTACTCATGGGTGAGAGGCTTGGGACAGCTTGAGATGTAAACATTTATGGCGTACTCCTCGGCTGAGCTGTAACATTAGCTAGCTCAGTGGTGCTAGGTGAGCTAGCAGTATCTAGTACAGATGAACGCTTTCTTCTGCGCAGTGATACAGTTGGCGGGTTACCTTGTACGGCAGTTGAATTCTCGCAATGTCACGAGATCACGCGAGAATCGCAGGATCACATATCACACAAAAATCCATCTTGTCAGGCTTCAAGTAATATGTTTGTGTCCAGAAAAGCCAGATCAGCGTCCTGTGAGGAGCTACGGGCGTGGTTTAGGTGTGTGTGACGAACGCGGAGAAGCGGCTGTTCGTTCTAAACAACAATGGCGGCTTCTGAAGAGGTTAGCGTAGCTGCAATAACACCAGTTATATCAGAACTGGAGAGGATTTCTTCATTGAAAAAAGAGCAAAGAACGGAACTGAAGGCTTTTCTCGATGGAAAACATGTTTTCGCTCTTCTCCCGACTGGCTTCGGCAAGAGTTTGATTGACAGATGGTTCATCCAGTCACCTGCCAAGTATTTGTTTGCAAGTGCCTGCCCTTTTTCAAACAGGTTCCAATGACAACTTCTCAGATAGTTCTGTGAAACAAACCATCTGACGGGTCAGGTTAGTTGGCTCCTACATGAACTGCTCTCCACAAAGTCTGTGGATTATCTTGAGTAACCGGGTCATGATTTGTGGAAAGAGACATTGCTGCTGAGTTTTTCAAATGCATTTTTTTTTGGCGCTTTGAGCTTTAGAGCGCCATCTAGTTCCATTATATTGGAGAGAAGGCAAACATCTCTACGGCCGATATCGCCAACACTTGTGAACTCACAACAAAACAATCAAGATTGATAAATAGCTCTACAGGTAAGAGGAAAAATATGTATTTAAGTCCAAAGGTGTGGCTGACAGTCTGAAACATGGTGATGAACTCACCATCCTGGCATCATATCTGGGTGACTGTTTGAGTGGATTGGAGGACACGGGTTGTGATGTGGTCTTTTCCTCATACAGCTTTCTCCTGGAAGACAAGAGAAAGAAGCAGAAAGAAAAATGTGAGAGGCTAACCTACAGTACAGTACGTGAGTGTGTGCATGTCTCTGGAGTCTGCTTTTGTCCCTGTGTTTGCATATGAATGTGCTTGCGTAGGCAGCCTGCCTCGCTATTTACACGGATCAACATCTGGCATTGGTTGCATGGTTTGTGGTCTGCATTTCATCCCATCTGAACAATAAACGTCTCTGCTATACATCACTTTGTTTCCACGGACGGCCCACGGGGCACCAGCCTATGGGCTTGTACAATCCTTTTATAATCATCCACCTCAATCATTGTCTCATCATGTCGTGTCCATCCTGGTTTAAACAAGGAGCTTAACAGGGAAACTGCTTATATTCATTGGCACACAAACACACATACACTTATCATTCTTACTATGCTCTCTCTCGCGCGCACGCGCACATACACACAAAGGCATAACTGAGCTCACTATCTCATTAAGCGCAGGCACATGAGACACTAATGGCCCGCTAATGCTAATTGAATGAAGATGTGAAAGGAGACGGGAAGATGTAGGACAACAATGAAGGAAAAAAAAAATCGCTGTCATCTAATAGAGACATCAAATGGCGTTCTAGAGGGCACTGTTTCTCACTCCCAACATGGAGCCTGTGGGCGCTCTTTTTCTCCCATGTAATCTTCTTTTTTTTTTAGGATTCCTGGTATTGAGAATTTTTGAACCTCATTTGTCACAGGCAGTGTTATCTCGGTCGAGGAAAGCACCAACGCTGTGAGGTTTCTGGAAAGACGGCTGAATATAGAACTGGAAGGATATCTGTGCAAGCAGAGTCGCCTTTGTAATGTGTATCGTGTACCTCAAATCCCCTCATTTAGGGAACCACGCATACAACACTGATGCAATATTAATACTTCTTCCAACTGTGTTTGTTGACTGAGTAAATGTTAGCACAGTTTATGTAGGTATTTTGCCTACTAGCTATTTCACAGCACTAAGTAAAGAGCGGAAGGCTGGCTAAATTATTGCTATTTTCCATGAAATGTCTGGCTCTTTATAGAATAATAGTTGCTATGAGATGTTACCTTTATGTGCTGCAAAAGCTTTAAAAATGACATTCAGATAGTACGTTTATAGTCTAATTATTTCACTATAAGAATTATAGTTCCTCTGAGACATAAATGTTCCTATTGCTGATGTTTTTAATAATATTTGTGACCACTTCAGTGTGTGTGATGTGTTGTGATGTTGTACAAATGTATTTTGTTCTCTCTTATAGATATGACTCGTAAAAGAGATATTGATCTCAACGACAGATCCTGATTAAAGAAAGCTTAGCTAAACTAAAATAAACCCGATCTTTGTTACATAACAAAGTATTTACTGTAAGTAACCATGTCAGAGGGGTTTTGGTAAATCAGATACTAGTAGATACAGCATGATTCTGAGAATATAGACTGGACAGTTATGAGGACATAAATTATGATTACAGGTCAGATCGTAGATACAACATCTTCAAATGCACCAGAGTTTTGCTCAGGGCGAACACATCAGTGAGAAGACAGGCTCTTATTGAGCAAGGTTTGTTTGTTGGTTGTTTTTTCATGATTAATTCATTTAAAGAGTGAGTAGTGGCCTGAAGAATTACAATATCCACTCTGAAAGCTGCACTGAGATCTGGAGCCCTGTATACTAATATGTAATAATTACATTGTGCTTCTGTACATGGATGGTGGATGTTATGGGGCGGCGGCGGCAGCGTGATGTCCATTTACACACCAGGAAGTCTCTCAGTGCCATGCCATGAGTTGTAAATAATGTGTTATTAATGCATGACCCGAGCACCATCACCAAGTGCTGATGCACATCAGTTACAATGGGTGGGCAGAAATAACTGAGGTATACATACAGTTCCTCTGAGGGCCAGTATTAAAGGGATAGTTCAGGTGTTTTGAAGTGGGAATGCTGTATGAGGTACTGATCCATAGTCAGTGCATTACCTACAGCAGACGATGGTCGGCACGCCCCCAGTTTGGAGAAACAGACATGAGTACGGGCACGGGAGCAAAGCAATACACTGGACGGGGGCAGCAGCAAAACATTTTTCAGCCACCTAAAAGAATCAATATCAGTTTAAGTGTATGCTATATTTAGAATATTTGCACCGCTTTACCTTCCCGTCAGTCTTTTAGGTGGCTTAAATACGTTTTGCTGCCGGCCCCGTCCACAGCAGTACATTGCTTTGCCCCTTTGTGGTAACTCCTGTCGGCTTCTCCAAGCTGGGGTCGTGCCAACCGTCACTTAATGTAGCTAATACACTGACTATGAATAAGTACCTCATACAACCCATTTCAAAACACCTGAACTATTCCTTTACATGATTAAAATTAAAAAAGAAAAAAATCACAGGAAAAGACTTTTGCAATAATATTTAGTATTGTCTCACTAATTTATAATTAAAAAAAATTAAAATAAAACCCTGCAGACTTCAGCTTTCATGTATTCTCTCTCTCTCTCTCTCTCTCTCTCTCTCACACTCACACTCACACTCACACACACTCACACTCACACTCACTCTCTCTCTCACACTCACACTCACACACACACACACACACACAAGGGTTTGTCTGTGCATGTGCATGTGCTCACACACACACCTGCATGCACATGCACAAACACATGCAGCCATGAAACTTGGATAAGGGGGCCAAGCTCTGCAATCTTGGGCCTCTAAGTCAACAGGTGGATGAGGATAATTGAATCAGATGTGTCTGGAGTCTGAGGCCCAGAGATCAAAGCAGTGGCAAGTCAGGCCAGAGCCACACACACACACACACACACACACACACACACACACACACACACACACACACACACACACACACACACACACACACACACATGCATGCACACGCGTGCACACACAGGAGAAAATGAGAACACCATGTAGAGCCTCAGAAGCTGCAGCTCGGCTGATTAAAGCAGCCTGACATCCATACCCCGGCCTGACCTCCAGGTGCAGAGCCAGTGGGCCCAGGTCTCAGCCTCGGGCACCCTCAGGAAGGCAGTCTGACCTTGGGACGCAAACATCCCTCTGCCCCTGCACTCCCTCCACCATAACCCAAAACCACCTGGTGGCAATATCAGTGGAGAAACTATGGCCTGTGAGACGTGAGGCGTTTATACCGGCATCAATGGATGACTGCTGCCAATAAAAGGACAATGTTATTGTCACAGAAAAACAAGTAGAGGAGGGAGAGGAGAGAGGGGGGTTAAAAGTTTTCACATGTGGATGAAAAGCACACACATGGACAACAGCAGTCAGTGGAAGAGACGAGAGAAAAACAAGGAGAGAAAAATGAGAAAATGGAGAGTAGAGGAATACAAAGAGATAAAGCCAAAACTAACCATTGGCAGTGAACCTGACACCAACAGTGCTGATTACCAAGTCAACTTGTCAAAACCAGCCCACACCCACCGTTTTCTCCCTTATGTCTCTATCATTATCTGTCTCCTTTGAACGCAAGGTGACATAAGAAGACGGAGAGGACATGTTGGCTAATCACCAAAGCTGTTTCGTATGATCTCTTGACCCTCGCTGACTGCATTTGCTTTCCCACAGCATTCCTCTGCCTGAATTACTGCTATAGACAAAGCAGTGGCTCTATCTTGTGGCTAAATTAGGAACAGCACAGCAGTAGTGGAATGCATGGTGGAACTGGCTCAGGGCTTTATGGACTAATGAGGTTAGATGACAACACACACACACACACACACATTACAGCACATCCACACTCCTGTGTGAAATAGAAGTAACAACTCAAATTATCAGAAAATCATCCCGACTTTGCCTTTAGATCTTGAAACTTGAATTGGACCGTTTCACGTGCTATAAAAGAAGCACTGCCCCGTCACCTGACTAATGGCAAGCGAGACGGAGATCAAACGTTGCCACATCATAGGGAGTCGGACGAGTTCCTTCTATTTAATCTTATCTAAATGAGCGAGACACATAAAAGGACTCTTGGCCCGGGCTAATTTTCTCCATCAGGACGTTAGCCTGTGATCTGAGCTTCTTTCATGGTCTTATCCCAATCAGACACTATGGTACTCAGCAGTCTGCTCCCCACAAAGCCTTCTCTATCCACACCCTCTAGATAGAGCCGAGGGGAGGAAGGGCTGTGCCTCACTGAACATAGCCACACTGTTTCCTATCACTTGTAGTGTAAACTAGAGCATCTATAATGCAAACAGATGCAGCCTTTTCACACAAACAGGTCAGTAATGACATAAAAATACCTCACGACTAGACATCAAGTCAAGGCAGTCTATGATGAATCGAATTAATTGATCCAAACATCATCAATAAACTTTAAAAAAAGCATTGTAACATAATCGTGTCCATTAACTTTACCCGCAAGTGATTTAAGTATGCCGACATTTTAAATGTACCTAATTTTCCAGTGTTAAAGGACCAGTGTGTAACTCTGTAACAATACTGTAACAGTGTGTGTCTTTCTTGCTTCACCACTCACTTCCCTCGTACACACACACATTCTACGCACTAGCTCTGCTTTAACTGGTTCTAGTGAGGGACATTCACGTTTTCGCGTCGGCCAGCGTAGCTCTCCAACACGCTTGGCACACGTGAGAGGCTTCAGTTGGTTGCAATCTCCTCACCTCACCGCTACATACTGCCAGATCCTACACACTAGACCTTTAAGGTACAAACTCAAAACACAGAATTAAAGGTACAGTGTGTAACATTGTGTAGCGGCATCTAGTGGTGAGGTTGCAGATTGCAGTGTGTAGAAGAACTACGGTGGCTGATGTAAAAACGCGATTGACCCTATCTAGAGCTGTTGTAAGAGTAGCGTAGGTCATTTGGAGAATAGCTAGATAGTTTCGCTTTGAGAATATCAAGTGAATGTACAGTGGAAGGGCTGCACGGTGGTGCAGTGTTTATACTGATTAAGGTGATTATACACTAAATAAACTACGGTTTCTAGTATAATAATATAGTGTATGATAAGTGATTCCATTTCTGCTAATAGATCCCCTTAAATGTTACACACTGGTCCTTTAAAATATGTTCTGCCAGTGGGAAACGGGCTAGATAATGCTAGTTAAAGCGTGACAAATATTTAAAGACAAGTCCTAATGACGAGTTTCTAAGAATGAAATATTCTACAACCCCCGACAGTAAAATCTGAATTACATATGGCAGCAGAGGGCCTGTACTCTTTCTCGCACGGTGCCCTGGTGGATATTAAGCTCTCTTTACTACACTTACAGTGCTCTCTTTTTATTATGCTAATGAGCATATCAAGCCACTGGGCTCTGATTTGCCTTTCCTTGTTAATTGGAATGAAAAACCCTGAGCCATTACTAACAGCGCTTTGTCAAGCGCCTCAACTGCCTGCAGTCAGAGGAAATATCCCTGAGCAAACTAGGATGACTGATGATTTAGGGAGGCACGCTGTAAGAGTTTCATGATTATATGTATTTATATGATTTGTGCATGTGTACCTGAGTAGCACATGAGCTTTTAGTCAAGGCTTTTAATCAAGCAGCACATTTCTAAAACCAGAATACATATATTTATGTTTTAGGCTGATGCTCACAAGAATAGAAATCAAACAATTTAAGAAACAAGCTAATGAGTTAGCAAGCCCTATTCCCTGCTTTCCCTCTCTCCTCTGTGGGGGTTAGACCTCAAGTTCAACAACTGGGGAAGTGTAAAGAGGAGAATAACAGAAAGATGGATAGAGAATACAAGAGGTTCCACATCCTCTCATGCTGTTTTGAAGTGCATCTCTTTGAAAAATAGTCAGAACGGACAGCTCAAGCAGACTGATGCAAGAACTTGGCAATGTCTTTGGCTTTTCAGATAGCGCTGCTGAGCAAATACGATGGACGATCAGTCACGAAAGCCGTGTGTATCCAGCTTCACAGCCAAGTTCAATTTCAGTCTGATAAAAGGACGTCAACACAGAGAGCTTGGATAAATATCTTATGTGTTATGAAGCATCTTCTATATCGGACCAAAATGTTTTTCCAGCAGCTGGAACAAGGGAAGAGCTCTTTTCAATAATCTCTATTTATCCAGGAACAAAAACTATACTAGAAAGCCCATATTTGACTTTTGTCTGTAAAATGTGATGCATTTCAAAAGCGAGGGTTGCCAGGACTTCTCACTGCCATTTTGACAAGCAACTGTGAACTCTTCAAGGAATAAATGAGAGTATGTTCCACTTAGAAAAGTTATATTGTCAATACAATGATAACTGACTGCCAGCTGTCACCCTGCTTCTCAATGTTAGAAGGGACTCCCGTCTGCAATGTAGCTCATACACTTCACTGATAAACATGAACACCTCTGTCTGTATATATGCTCTCTTTTTCGGTTGGTTGAATTGGTCAAGTGACTTTTTTGGAAAGCAATTATTCAAGACCACATCTCACAACTCGACGAACGTTAAAAGCGGTGGACTGTGGCCAAGAAGAAGAAAATGAAGCTACATCATGCACACGACAAGCAAAGCTGACCAATGTAGGAGTGAAAAAATGTTAAAGGTCACCTATTATGCAAAATGCACTTTTCCATGTCTTTTAAACATCAATATCTGTCCCCAGTGTGTCTACACTGTGTTCTCCTGCTCCATCTGTCCGAAAATGGGTCTAAAAAAACGCTGAGCAGCTTTTCCTTCTCTTCTGACGTCATTAGAGAATTGCAAGCCATGTAAGGGTTTCCTGGTGGAACCAGAGAGAACGTCCAGCTAGCCGACCCCGCCCCACAGATCGTCACTCTCTCTACTCCGCAACCGAACTATGAGCAAAGTAGCTCCTACTGTTAGTCTGCAAGAACCAGCAGAACAGTCTTCATATACTCCCATCATCTAGTTATAACATGTTCTTTCAAAAAGGCTTTATGTAATTACACTGTTTAAACAGCTGATATTTATATATTATATAAAATATATTTGATGTCATGCATGTAGAAGAGTACAGGTAGTAAATAGTGACTGTAAGCAACACAACACATTTCTGTTTCACAGTCAAACTTTATTTGAGTAGACAGATGACAATATTAATTATACACAGCATTTTTAATCATCCCACCTGCAGTTATGTTGACATGGTACAGGAGAAAGTCTTTCAGCTCCGGTAAACTAAGCTAAGCTTGGTGGTCTGTAGTCATGGTAACACAGAGATAGCTCCTACAGTAACTAATAACCATTACTCTGATTACTTCCATACATTTATCAGGTGTCTTTCACCAGACATAATGAACTGACTACTGTTTCACATCTTCTATTTTCCACCCTGATGGTCGCTGTGTTTACACACCGTCACATAGCGGTAGCATGTAGCTGACCTGTTGGCATGTAGCTACATGCTAACAGGTTAGCTCTGTATCTCCATGTAAACAGAGCTATCTGCTCACTGCTATCTGCTCTCCGCTGGGATGATTCTGTCGGTCATTTCGCACAGATGGATCTGTAAAGACAGACGTAAAACAGAGTGTATGTTTACGGTTTATAGAGTTCATGCATAATGTAAACACTGAGCTAACTAACAGAGCTATAAATAGCATTATTTACCTGAGAAAAACCGTCAGGAGAACCTGGAGTCTGGACCGCAGATGTTGATCATTTGTCGCCGATTTCTGATCAGATTCCTCCAGTAACGTGCGCTGGGTGAAGTTTCTGGTTTATAAACTTTAAAGTAGTTTATAAACTCTTCCTAGCTGCTTCTCCCTCTCCCTGCAATCAGACCAACAGGTAGCTCTCTCTCTCTGTGAGAGCTGCTCCGGGGAGGGGGAGAGAGTGACGCTGTGTTGAGGACGTTTGATTGACAGAAAACGCTGACCAATCAGAGCAGAGTGGGAGGAGACAGGCTGTGAATCAGGGTCTGTCAAACAGAGCCTCTGAGCGGACATATTCAGGCTGACAGTATGAGAACAATAAAGTTTTTTTTTAACATTGCAGCATGTAAACATGTTCTAGTGCAACATTAAAATACATCTATGAACCTGGATATGAGCATAATATGAGACCTTTAAGTCCAACAAATACTGTTTGGGTTTGAAGGATAACTTTGCTCCATAATTTTCCCATGTTTTTGTGTCTAAGTGAGTAATGGGGACAACAATTTCTGAAATTGGTCCAGTATTGAGGGAGAACGCTGCAGCCGCCAGCCGCTGAACGAGCTGTAATGTAATCATTTGAGGCAACCTGGCCCCGTCAGTTTACGTCCACTAAAAGTGCTTGTCATTGCCACCGTCAGGTTCAGATTGTTCTTATAAGTGCTTGACAACATTATGGAAAGGACCCTACAGAGAAATAAAACATTTTTATTATCTTTCGCTTTCTGTTTGCTATTGTGTCATGACTTGCTGCCGGAAGACAACGGTGGAAATGTTAGTGCGAGTTGGAGATAGGAGTGCCACAGGACACCGGTGTTGTCAGAGTTTGTTGTGTTGGAGAACAGAAAGCGTAGCTCAGTGTTATCTAAAAGATGTCCAATGTCCCGGCTGAATATTTAGGTGATTTCAACAATGTGGATGCGACGCAACATTTCACAATGAGGCTTCTCCGAGCGAGACACACAATAACAACAAACAGAACGGATCAAGCGGAAGGTAAGAAAAAGGTTTTATTTCTTTGTAGGGTTTTTTCTATAATGTTGTCAGACACTTATAATAACAATCAGAGCCTGTCAGTGGTAAAAAAAAAAACAAGCACTTTTAGTGGACCTAAGCTGACGATACCAGGTTGTGAAATGATTACATTACAGCTCGTTTAGCGGCTGCAGCGTTCTCAATACTGGACCAATTTCAAAATGTGTTGTGCCCATTAGTCACTTAGACATACAAACATGGGAAAATAAGGTCCAGGTTGTTGTTATCCTTTAATATCTAAAAAAAAAAAAAACAGTATTAAAGCTTCATAGGTGTAACAGTATGGGAAATAATATGCCCATATATAATAATCTAGTCAGAGGTTGGAGATTTCCAATTTGCACACATCCAGCCATTATAGCATAAATTGTAACTCCTGGTCAGTTTTCTGTTCATACATAACATGCATTACAATGCATGCACCAGTGCATAATAATGATCAAATCTATAAAGCTGAGATCCTTATCATGTTACCATGTTTAGTTACGTAGGTTTGAAAAAAAGGCTATATGATTAATTGTAATTGCTAAGTTTTATTTAGGTAGGTTTTTAAAGGTAAAGCTATATATATTTAACTGAGGTAATGTACAGTGGAATAGTACCTGTGATGAGCTGCAATAGGTGTGGAACTGACTCTGTCCTTAACCAGACTGGCAGTCAAACTGTCATCAGGATAGCCACCCAGCTCTCCCGTCACCCAGTCAGGCAGATGTGCGTTGCCGTTCTCCACGGACCGACTGCTCAGTGGTTCATCAAAGTAGATGGACTGAAAATGAAAATTCAAAGACAAGAGATAAAGATCAGTATTTGAAATGCGTTGTAGTGCTATTTAATGAGTTGCAACTGCATTAGATTCAACCTAAAATCTTTTTTTGCAACTGACTTTGGGTATGTTGCCTCTCTTCATTTAAACTCGACTGTGACATCATTTTTGAAGTTCATTATTCTACAAATGAAGGCAATAAGTTATCACAGCTAGATGGCAATACAGCAATATTTATGGGGCGATGAAGCAGTTATTCTTACCATGTAGGTAGGGAGTGTCTTGAGGCTGCCGGGCTCTGGTTTGCTGGTGAAAGGCCTCTCTAGGACCCCTCTTTTGAGCATGTGAAGGAGCAAGCGGGCATGCATGTTGCGGTTCTTACGACCTATCAGACCTGAACCACATGTGGACCGGTCACACAGCTTCTTTATCCAGATGGCACATTGCTGGCGCTCTGAGGTCAATGGAAGAGAGAGGGACAGAGGACATTATGTTACAGGCAGGGTCTGAAATTAACCTATTTCCTTATCTGCCACTGTGGCAGGTCACTGAACATTTCTACCGGCCACTCAATTTTTTTTGCGAGCACGCATGTGTGCCGACCCGCTACATTTATACGCTTAGAAACTTACAAACAGTCCCTTTAATTCATGACTACTGTATATTTAATTTAGGCTTTAGAATTGCTTTTAAAAATAATATTTCTGAATATAAGGAAAATCTGTCTGCCATGGTGGCAGGTAACCTGAATTCTTTTACCTGCCACAGCCAACATTTACCCTGTTATTTGGCAGTTGGCAGGAGGTGCTAATTTCATTCCCTGGTTACTGGCATTTAAATACATTAATGTATTATCCTGTCTGTTACTTTCTGGGAGTTGTCTAATAACATTGACTTGATTAGAATAGTATCAGAAAAGCACAAAATTAGCTTTGCTACAACTTAAACTATGTTTAGTGAAGTGAAGAGAGATGAAATGTGACCTCACCTGTCTTGTCGGGGTGTTTAAGGACATGTGGCTTCATGTCCAGCAGAAAATGGTCAAACTCGGTGTCCAGCCTGTCCCATGTGTCCTCATGTTTGCTCATGGTGTCCTGAGGAGGAGAATAACAAGCAGCTGAGTTATAGTATTGGCTAGCGTTGCCTAACATGTGTTAGCTAGCTACAGTGAGTTTGTAGCTGAGTTTCACGACATAATGGAGGTTTAGGTTGTTACAAGAGACATGTGGGGTAACATCATGACATGTAATGTTAGCACAACATAACATGACAGTGTCACAACCAAGCTAACTACTGAGCATTAGTTATTGAGGGACTTATTGAGACATTAGCAAAACGAGCTAAAACAGACCAGTAAACCACTCACAGTGTTATTTTTCTTCACAGACTTCCGTAAACAGATAAACGACACGCTAAAATGGGGCTCCTTGTTCGTGAAAATGTAAAATAAAGACTTAAAAAGCGACTTACTTTGAGCTCTGATTTGGCCGCTCAAAATGCTTCAAAACTTCCTCACTTTACGACACATCCGGTTTCCGTGGCGACGCGGCAGCAGCGTCTCCCCGTTGCCATGGGAACGGCACATCCTTTTTACTTCTTGTTTGTTGTTCAATTTTTCAAATTATCTTTTTGCTTCCTAGTTTGTTTTAACGCAATATATTTAATTAGACTATAGTGTTTTTATGCCCCACATGCACAATATTTAGCTTTTTAACTGCAACAAATAGACTCAACTCTCAGCCAGAGCAACATTAAATGTTATGATGGAGTATTAGGGCCACATTGAGGGAAAAAAATCTGAGATTTCGAGAATAAAGTCATAATATTACGAGAAAAAATACGTAATTTAATGAAAATAAAGTCATAATATTAGGAGGAAAAAGTAGTAATTTAATGAGAATAAAGTCATACTATTTCCAGAAACAAAAATCGTAATATTATGAGAATAAAGTCATACTATTTCCAGAAACAAAAATCGTAATATTATGAGAATAAAGCCATTCTATTTCAAGAAAAAAAGTCTTAATTTAATGAGAATAAAGTTAGACTATTTCAAGAAAAAAAGTCTTAATTTAATGAGAATAAAGTTATACTATTTCTAGAAAAAAAAGTCTTAATTTAATGAGAATAAAGTCATTCTATTTCAATATTAAAAAAATCGTAATCTCATAATAGTACAACTTTTTTTCTCCTAAATTTATGACTCTATTCTCATAATATTACTTTTTTTCATTTAAACTTACGACTTTATTCTCATATTACGACTTTTTTCTCTTTAACTTATGACTTTTTTTTCTTTTAAACGTATGACTTTATTCTCATAATATTACGACTTTTTTCCCATAACCTATGGCTTTAATCTTATAATATTATGATTTCATTCTCATATTACAACTTTTTTCCCGTAAACTTATGACTTTATTCTCATAATATTATGATTTCATTCTCATATTACGATTTTTTCCCCCATAACCTATGACTTTATTCTCATAATATTATGACTTTATTCTCTAAATCTCAGATTTATTTATTTTCCCTCCATGTGGCCCTAATACTCCGTCATAAAATGTAGACAAATAAGGCTGAATATTTTACAGATAGTTGCCTGTTGTCTCTGATATCTGGGTGGCATAATTCTCACCTTAAACTACACTGCAGGTTTCTCCTATGTCCACACGATGGCGCACTAGACCGTCACTTTGTGGGATGGTCAGCAGCGGATGGAGGGACATGTCGCCTCAGTTCATTCCACATTCAAAATAATACAACCTACATATGTATTTTACATAAACTACAATACCTAACAAAACACTCTGATTTAGTAATCACAGAGAACATTAGTGGACGTGCATTTAATGTGTTTTTGTAATGTAAAACTTGAGAACTCTGCCGTGTGGTTAATTGAGGTGAAATATTCCCACAGCACGTAAAGGCGGACTTCACTTCAGCGACGTCACTTTGAATGAATTTGAGGCGCTCAGCTGAGGTCCGGAGCAGAGAGGAGGTGCGCTCTGACAGCACAGCAGCTCCTCCAGCAGCTCCTGCAGCTTCTCCAGCAGCTCCTCTAAGCAACTCCTCCTGCAGCTTCTCCAGCAGCTCCTCTAAGCAGCTCCTCCTGCACAGAGAGAGAGAGAGAAAGCACCTCTATACTCAACAGCAAGGACCTCACACAGAAACCGGTCGGGACAATACCAAGTTGTAGTTTGGGTTTTTTTTTTGCTCCCCCATGATGGCTGACCATCTTTTACATTATAACGACTCAGCTGGGGTTGGGAACCGATTCGCCCGCAAAGGTGCTTTGAGGCAGAAAAACGTGCATGAAGTGAAAAACCACAAATTTACTGCGAGATTTTTCAAGCAGCCGACGTTCTGCAGCCACTGTACAGACTTCATATGGTAAGCATCACCTAATGCACACCTGTCTGTTTGAACAGCCTCTCTCACTTTCACTTTTGAGGGCAGATTTTCTTCTATTTAGCAATGCTTTTGTTCTTCAGCAAGTTTTAATATGCTCACGTTAATAACTTAAATGTGATTTGAGTTTGCAGATGCTTTGGTGTCACTGAAATGTTGCATTTCCATAGATTTAATAAAGCATTGACAGCTGAGAGATGTTGAAGCTTTAAGACTGCAAATTAATGACTTAAAATTGCTGTGGCAGAATAAAGCCACCCTAATTTAGCAATGCTTTTGTTCGTCAGCAAGTTTTAATATGCTCACATTAATATCCTAAATGTGATTTGCAGATACTTTAGTGTCACTGACATTTTGCATTTCCATAGATTTAATAAGCACATTGACAGCTGAGACAGATGTTGAAGCTTTTAAGACTGCAAATTAATGACTTAATATTGCTTTAGCAGAATAAAGCCACCCTAATTGTGTGATTTTTTTTGTTGCAGGGGATTTGGGAAACAAGGATTTCAATGCCAAGGTAAAACCAGTTGCATGCATGTATTATTGGTGCATTTGTTACTGGCAGAGTCAAGAGGCATAACAACACCAGTGTAGGGTGACATCTGTTGTCCGTTCGGGACACAGAAGCCCAGTGTTTCACAATGAAAAGCAGTAAAGTTGATGGCGTTTGTTCATTAAGCGGTTTGTCATCTCATTTAAACATCCATTTTGTGTTTTTAAATGTCTTACCTGTGGCTAAACCTCAAGTTTAGCATTTACAAAGTGGTTCCATGAGCAAATGCTGTATGGAGGTTGCAGACCCGTCACAAGGAAATAAAAGCCAACACAGCAAATTTATTTCAAAAGTTTTTATTTTGTTTCTTCAGAGGGCACATCATTCTGCAAGCAAGAAAGCAAAGATTAATATGTTATCTAATATGTGGACAGTAATTCAAAAATATTAAGATTAAAATTGAAACATTTACCTGCAGCTTGGGACACATTAATATCCATGTTGGTTACCATTTGGTCCTGGAAGATAAAATATTACTTTAATTTTAGGTATTGTTTCAAGCAAGCATTTAAGAGAATTAAAGTTGTGGACATACCTTTGAGGGTTCTTTACAGAGGCAGCTGGTTGACCCTCGACACCCTATGAGCTTACAAATTCTGGCGAGTACCTGGATTTTGAGAAGAGATACCTGGCTCGCTTGTAGCCGTTTCTGGACTGGATGATATAGCTTGGAAGAGAAGGAGGAGAAGGAGGAGGAGGAGGAGGCGGTGGGAGAGAAAGGACCGGTTCACTCAGTCTCTGGGTAACCTGAACTTGGGTGCTGACGGCTGGTGTTTGTGGGATCGGAGAGGGGTTCTCTTCAGGTGCCTGGTGGTCAGTTTGACCCAAGTTAAGGGACTCTCCTCCAGAAGATGGATGGACGAGCTGGGCTCCTACATTAGTTGGGTCACTGGGGAGTGAGGGTCCCTCTGGTGTGGAGGCAGTGGAAGACCCCTTGCTCACGGGATAACTTTGGCTATACCCACCTGCAGTATTGGAAGAAGGCCCAGTATACTCAGGTGGATATTGAAAGACATCCTCATAAACAAGATGAGGAGCGCTACTCAAGCCACCTCCAGAGTTTAAGTCCTGGTTTGGGTAGTCAGCCACACCATAACCGCTGCTAACTGGCTCAGGCTGCCAAGACTCAGAGCTGGGAGACGCTGCGGCCTGAGAGGTGGAGGATGGTTCAGGCTCATCGGCGCCAGCTGGGCTTGAAAGAATAGAGCCACCAGCTGGAGAGGCATGCACACCAAGTGATGTTGACTGAGGTTGGCCTGGCTGAGGCTCTGCTGGATCACTTGGCTGGTAGTTGGGGTTTAAAGGAAATAGAAGTAGTTGCTCAGGGTTGTCCCAGCCCCAGTCTCTTGCAGCACCATTAATGAGTCTCTCTACCTCACGAGCGCTAGCTGTGTAGGGCGGGTTGTGTTGAGATGTAACCGAACCGGGCCATTGTGCAACTGCAGGTTTGTTGTAGCCTGTGTATACAGGGCCAGTCGGTTGGTTATTTGAAGCCTGCCAGTCACTCTCATCAAAGGTCAGAGAGGTCAACGTTTCATCCTCTCCATCATCACCTATGTTATGCGAGTCCTCCTTATATGGATATCTATACCCTGTAAAATTAACAATTAAGATGAAATGATAGATATTCCTGAGGCCTAATGGAGTAATTAAGAAGAAAGTCATTACCTCTCACAGTTGGTATTCCAGCACTGCAGTCAAACAGCAAAAAACAAATCCAGGAAACTCTGCAAGAGGCCAGTAAAGAACAAACATTTGATTAAAAATCTCTGTTAGAGGTTAATAGAAACAAATAAAGTGCAAAGAAATCAACATCAATACCGCAAAATGAGTCCAAGAGCCATGGCTGTCAGCTGAAAAGCAGCACCCTGTACTCCTCAGACACTTATGGTTTGAGACAAGCAGCTCACTGGGACTAACTGGACTTCAGAGTAACCTCTGGCCTTGTGAACAGTCCCTCTCTGTGTCTCTTCTATATCCAGTTCTTACTAAACGAAGCTCATCAGCAACAGCTGCTCACACAGCAATTAGTGGCCAAATCATTAACAGGTGTGTCAGCTGGACAACACCACCCACCGTCTCAGTGTGACTGTCATCCTTTGTTGTTATACTGAAGTCTTTTAAGTAATTTTGCTTATTTGAGGATCACTGAACACCTTTCTTTGATTTGACCCGGCGTTTTGCACAGTCAAAAGTAGTAGATTTATACTTAAAGCAGCAGTAGGCAGAATGTTTTTGGCATCATAGGGTAAAAAAAAAACATAATAACCTTTCAGCATATTGTAATTCAAGTGTTCTGAGAGATAACTAGACTTCTGCACGTCCTCATGGCTCTGTTTTCAGGCTTTTAAAAAATCTAGTTTATCTGGTTAACTTTGGCCAATCACAGGTCATTTCAGAGAGAGAGCGTTCCTATTGGCTGTTCATTCAACGGAAGCAGCAGTCAATCACTCGCGAACTCCGCGCTGATCAAATATGAATCAATATTCTGTTACTGTAATGCCTATTTCTATCCTCAAATGTTTTCAGAAACATCTTGTAGTGTACTGTTTAGCTCATCATCGCTGCCTAGTTTGACCGTTTGATCGGAGTTTGTGAGTGATTGACAGCTGCTCAGAGACGGCAAGGCTCCAGCTCGACTCCGACTGGTTGTTTTCCTCCGGTCTGAGAAATCTTGCAGATGCTGTTAGGAGCACCGGAGGACATAGAGGAACATGATTTTTTTTACCTCTCATGCACTACTGTCAGGATATAGTGACTGTTTCAATCATATTTGCTCCATTTCTACCCACTGCAGCTTTAATACTTCTACTGTATGTGGACTCAGGGTGCCTCATGGTGTCCTGAAACCGACACCCTGATGCCACCATCTTTTCTAGTGTAACATTTCGCTCTAGACATCTGATACTGTGGCAGCTAAAGGGGAGAAAGGCAAAGGAAAGGGCAAGGAGTGAGGGAGACAAAGAAGTACAGTAGAAAGAGTTATAATGGGGGATTACTGCGGTCAAATTAAGGTTACATCACCTTGAAAGGCGCTTGTACACGAAATGGAAAGAAAAAATCGAATGTGAAATATTGGATGGAGAACATTCAGTTTATGGAAATGATATGTATAATGCCTAATTAAAGTTAGCTACATTTTGATTGTTCCATTTGCATATGTTCAAGTACATAAATAGATGCATGGCAGAGCAACTCGACACGTTTTGCATGTCACAAGATTACTGCGATTGAGCTTAAAGTATAAACTAGCAGACATTGTAAAATCTGAAGATTATACTGAGACGAATGAGTAGAAGCAGAAGGAACAAATATTGTAATTTCTGATAAATCCTTGTGCTGAATGCCCTACCTCACAACAGAAGGACAATGGACCCATCGTGCATCCATCTCGTGCCCACTAATCGTGTGTTGTTCTCGTGCCAACTAGTGTCATTCTGCAGGGTCACGTTACAGAGTGATGCTGCAGAGAGAAGACCTGTGGCTTTAATTAACTCGAACAAACAGTGGCTGCATTCAAAAAGTCAAAAAATGAATGTCTGTTCCTAACCACTTTTCCTTCGACCTCAATGGAAAACGTCATGAGATCAAGGAAAGATGTGACGGAGAATTCATAAGGACTTAGGAATAGAGAACCTCGGGGCTAGGAGAATCTGACTGCACTTATGCTAGGCCACATAACTGTGATGCAACGGCGGGCTGTCGTGGTGAAACTGTAATATTCAGAAGATGTAAAGGCACACCTTCTCCCTGTGGATCCGTACCATGCTGTTCCATGCAGGCTTTATGAACAGCTCCTTCATACCGCAGGTCCTTCCTTCATACTGCTGTCACACTTTACCGTCTACATATAATGAAGGATTATTTTACCTTACACTTGGACAACCCTGTGAAAAACATTACTTCATTAGCAAGGTTGGAATTGAAATAAAAAAGTAAAATAGGCTGCCAGTCACAAACGTTTATATGATAAACAGAGTTAAAGCTGCACTTTAATTACAATATGCTGAAAGGTTATTATTGAATTTTTGTACAGTACAAATATTAGTTATACTTATTTATTGCATGTTCGAAATAAATAAATAAGAATAAAGTGAAACAAAATGTCACTGTCCACTCATATTTATCAACATTAATCCCAATTAGTATATGACTGTATGAAAATAATATGCAAGATAAACATATGGTTTATTTTCATGAATGGCCGAATGGTGCGTTGCTTTAAATGCTGCGGCTGCGAGGAATTGTGGGACTGCATTATCTCCTTTCCTTTGGTAAAGGATGGTCCGGTGTATCCTATGCTAAAAGGAGATAAGAAAGGAAGCATTGAAGCAGCTTTCCTTAGCATTTAGAGGATTCAAACAGCGCTCATCATGGCTGCTACTTAGATACTTCCGGGTCATTTCACTCCATTACGAACCTTCCTAAGCAAAAAAAGGCTATTCGACCACAAACAGTGTCCGCTCTATGTCCTATATCCATATGGACAAGTGTCTGTTACATGGGAATATGGCTGGATATGTTGTGCTCATGCTTACAATATGTTTGTTTTCATGTATATATAAAAATGTTTACATTGCCTAGAGACTTTTTTTCCCACCTAAATGAGGATATATTCTAAATTCCTCATGTGTACAGGGGCTGAACTGTCTGGCTTGACCATAAATGCATCATGGAAATTGGCTGACAGATGCATGTTCTTGGATGTAGACAGGATGTCTTTTCTTGTAGAGCGTGCATAAGGAATGCATTGCTCTTTGAGAACCATAGAGAGGGATAATCCCTGGAGGCCTTGATGTACAGATTTCTTCATGGGGTGGATGCATAATGGATTTTGTAGTTGTTGTTAACACTATGGGGATATAGGATTGTTAATATATGTAACTGTAAGATATTTACTGCTGTGAGACTCTAAATACGTGGCATATGTTTCCTTCTGTGAATGCAAACTGGGCTTGTTTTTCTTACATAAAGCTCAAGAAGTGAACTTTTAAGAACTGCTTCTTTGAGGCAGAAATGTAAAGTCAAATACTTCCCACAGTCACGCTGCTGAAGGTGACACTGTTGCATGTTTGAGGTGCAGCTCGCCAGCAGAACATTTGGCTTCAGGTGAGAAAGCGTGGCTCCTGTGATCATTCATATATCTGTTTCCCTGCATGGCTGATATCACTTTATTGTTTCTTAGGCGTGGGCAGATTAAGGGCCGTCTAGAGCTTCCTGCCCTGCGTTGAAAAAGCCAGATAGCAGCTTTTTTGTTTATTCTCCAGCGATCACCCACCTCCGCCACACAACAGCGAGCAGCAGAGTGCCGTCCAAAGCGGTGCGGAAGGATCTGTGTGTGTGGGTGGAGGACAGAGGCCCTGCTGCTCCCAGGGTTGGTGACTGGTGTACCTTTTTATTGTTAAAGGTAACAAAGGGAATGTGTGGTTCACCGTGGTTAGGCATGAAGGACGCGTGTTACAGAATTACATTACGATGAATGAATCACTATATAAACAAGATTATACATAATGCCCTCTGGTTCACATTTACTGCCATTTTCTAGGAATTGTTCATTCACTGCAGACACTAAGATGTGATTCACCACAATATAATAAACAAAACGTTCCACCTCACAATTTACTGTACAGTAGTAGTGAGTGTATTTAAAGGTGCAGTGTGTAGGGTCTGGCGGCATCTGGCGGTGAGGTTGCAGATTGCAACCAACTGAAATTTGACCCGTGTGCCAAGCGTGTAGGAGAACTACAGTGGCCGACGCAAAAACGTGAAAACACAAATGTTTGGTTTGTTCGTTCTGGGCTACTGTAGGGACAGCATTTAAAAACAGTTAGTTAAAGCAAGCTGGTGAGCTGGCCTTAGCCAAAGCTAATTTACCCACTCTTTCCTGGAATTGGAAAATCAATTTTCATACTCCAACATCTTAATAATTCAGCTTGTTCTCACTCATAAATAAGATCGTAGCTAAATCGTGCATCATAATAGAGAAAAAAGCAAAACCAGATAAACTAGTCCCGCCAACAAGAACCTAGCCTAGTTTAGCAGAGTAGCTCTAAATGACGTCTCTGTAGCCTTTGACTCTCCTGGAATTCATGTGACGTAAGCTTCCTTTGAATCACATATTTAAATGTATTTCAATTAAAGGTGCAGTTTGTAGGATTTGGCGACATCTAGCGGTGAGGTTGCAGATTGCAACCGACTGAAGCCTCTCCTATGGTGGCCGATGTGAAAATGTGAATGGCCCTATCTAGAGCCAGTGTTTGGTTTGTCTGTTCTGGGCTACTGCAGAAACATGGCGGCTGGCTCCGTGAAGAGGACCCACTCTCTATGTAGATATAAACAGCTCATTCTAAGCTAACGAAAACACAATGATTCTTATTGTCAGGTGATCATACACTAAACAAGGGTCATTAATGGTGAGAAACTTGAAAGAGTACACTAGATTTAAAAACTGATCCAACCGAAAAACCCAGCCGAGTGTTGCCAACTCTTTTCCAATGAAAGTAGCTAACAGCATTAGCTGATAACTAGTTCAAAAAGTACCTAAACATGGCAAGTAAATCGCCACATCGGCAACACTTAAACACTTAAACAACAAACATGGCTATTGTTAGTACTCACAGCTGTCAAGTTAGCAACTTGTGCACGCCGGTAGGCAGGTAGGTAGGCAGGCAGGTAGGTACATTACATGTATTTAGTCCTGCGACAGCCACAGGTACCAGATTTTTTTCTTTTTTTTGTAAGAGCATTTGATTTATTGATTGATGTAAAGATGTAATGAGAATTTCAACAAATGAAAAATGTATTTGAACAGCACTACCATAATATTATACTTCATCTCTGCCCACTGTTCCTTTAATGGGGTTCATAAATGGCTTTAAATCTTATAATAATAATCTAATAATTGAATATACAGTATGGTAAACAGATTTAAATCCAGATTTTACATGTTGTTTCTTTATTTGACACAATAAATTCATGAGTCATGAATAAAAAAAACTCAACCAACGCACTATGAAAGTGAGTGGGAATAAAAAAAGAAAATGCAAGATGCACAGCGTGAGGGAGAAAAGGGAGAGCTAGTGACGTCCAAGTGGAGTGTATCACTGTATTGGGTGTATAGGATGTAACTCAGCATGTCCATATGACAGGATGTATCGCTGTCGCAGATCCCCCACAGTGGACCACGAGTCACGAGCCAACGAGAGAGGCAAGCAGCACGACTGTAAAATGTATATTAACCAAAACGTCTTATGAAGAATTCAAACTTTGAGAAGATTGGCATGAACATTTTAATTTAGATGTTTGATGTAGGGCTGTGCCCCCTGCTGCTGCAGAATGGACTCAGACAGGAACATATTAATAATTTATGGAAAACATCATTTTCACCCACTAAATAAAAGTCAGATGATTAGCATATTGAAAATGTTTTTTTAGGTTAACCCCCTGAGACCTGCATTATCGCCTGACTATACTGTCTTTCAGAGGCTCTGTGTTATTTTCTCCTATTTTAAAATTATGTGTTTGGATATTTCTGCATACTGGGGTCCCTAAACAGTCTTGTAATTACATAAATTGGGTATCACTGTAAAGCTGAGGCTCGTGTGGATCCAGTGAGCTTAAATCTATTCATGTGTGATGATGTTAGTCCCCATAGGAGTCCCCATACATATTTTTTTTAAACTTGACCTCACTGTATAAAATGACCTGTGGTGACCTCTAGGATAATCACAGTCTCATGAAACTTTACAGCCACAAACTAGAGACCTAGAGCATTCAGAGGATGGATGGCTTTTCCTAGTTAGATTGACAATAAGGGGGATTTCTAAGCAGTTTACACAACAGAAATCAAATCGCCGAAAAATGCAATTGTTGCAGAAATCTCAAAATGTCAAAAGTTTTTGATTCCAAATCACAGCATGGCTTTTTCTATGGTGTTCCTCGAGGTCTTGGTGTCTTAATGTGGTATTATTGATCATTTTAATCAATTCTTGAGTGGTAAAAAAATGGTTAAATTTAGCACCAAATAAGTTTAACAAATGGTATCAACCCAAAAATTGCTGCAACAACTAATGAGACATAATACAGCATGGGGATGACCATCATATACTTCTATCATGATGTTCTAAACCCTTATACACTTTTACAATTGATTGTAATGAATTCATGTTTATTTCTAATTCATGACTAGAAGGACCTGACGCACAGTGCTGAGCAGCATCTCAAATTAATCTTCAGGTTCCCAGCTTTCAGATGATGTACACCACTTCTATGAGACATCTACTGTTGACCTGCTATCTCCCCCTAAAGACCCCCTGTACCTCTCTAAAAAAGAGGGAAAACTGGTCTATTGTGGGTCTCAGAGGGTTAACAGAGGTTGTGATTTCTACTCCAAATGGCAAAAATGGGAGTTACTCATAATGGACATCTGACTGCAAACCCACTATCTTGTTAGGAATCCCCAGAGTGATTCACTGTGAGTGTATTCACTGAGTGCATCAAATGATGCAGAGATAAATTATAGGCTGTTATGTTGCATTTACGCACAGCAGACAGATGGATAGGCCTTCAACACTTGCAGCTCCGCGTGTCAGAATTGCAAGTTCTATTTTAATTCAGTTTTCCACTTGAGAAAGTGTGACACATGCACAAAGGCCGAATCACATCAAAATATGACAAAAAAAATGACGGAAAAATTACGTTTTAATTAGTTATATTTCAGGTCTGACTTATTAATTATTAAGTCCCACTGTGAAACTATTCCTGCCCAAATATCACAGAGCCAGTGGCTTGACAGTGAGTGTGTTTCAGATGCTCTGATCTCCCCCTCCTCCCCTTTGAAATTGAGCGTCTGTGGAAACGATTGTGCCATCTGGAGAGTTGAGAGAGTCACTGAGAGGTGACGTCTGGACACAAGAAAGTTAGAAGTAGAAGACGTAACAACGTAGACAGCGTGGAAAGAGGCTGAGGTGGAGGCAAAGTTGAATGCAAGTGTAAGAGAATAAATAAACACAGGAGGATTTTGCGATTGCAAGGGTGGAAGTGTGAGGGTGCGAGAGATGATGAAGTCAAAGAGACCTTTTACACATTCTGGCTTCTTGTTGCAAAGTTTTGGCAAAGATGAAGCAAACAGTGTGACTACTCGGAGCAGATGAAAGAGAGCAGAGTGAAAACAGCGGTGGGTATTACGTCTAGGAGATGACAAAACAGGTTGTACACTGTGCTGAGTAGTAATATCACAGATTGTCGGATGTGCTAAATGATGTGTAAACAGCATAGTAATAACACATTTAAAGGTGCTCTATTCGACATCAGAGCATTAATATAACATCAAACAATGATTTTCTATGTAAAGATATAGAGGAGTAATGTCTACCTGAGCAGAGAACGAAGTTACTCTCGCTCTGTGTGTGTTGTAATCTGAGCTTCTCTGTGCATTGTTGACGTGAGCGTGCTAGCTCAGCCGCTCTGCACTGCTCTCATACGGCTGTTACAGCTGATAACGCCGTCCCGACTGAGGGCGCCGTTGCGGAAGCGTATTCCCCCCAAGTTAACACTGTTTGCTCTGTCAGCAGTGTTCGCCGTTGTTTTAACTGGTATAGCGCCGTTAACAGCAAGGCGCCGGCAATAGAAATGCTCCCAATCTCGCATTGAGTGCTTTTAAGTTGATATGGTGAACGTGTTAGCAAGAAAAGTATTTACTAAAGCACGCAAATCCAGATGATAAATATAAGGTGATGGACAGAAAAACATGTAAAAGACGGAAAATGAAGTCTGTCTAGCTCTTCTTCAGAGGTCTGATGAAGTGGTAATCAATTACAGTACATGTTTATGGAAGCAGTATCTTGTGTGTGAACTTGTGTGGAGTCATGTTTCTGGCCACCTGATGAATGTAAGTCCAGCATTCATTCTCTTTTAGCTCTGTTTTTGGTCTCTACCAACTATTTAGCTGCTAAATGTCCCACTATGTTCATCAGCTGGTCGCTAACTATATCTGTCCGCTGTCTGGTGCTCAGCAGGTAGTGTATAGTGGGTTTTTTTAGAGCTTTTTCGCTAAAAACTGCTGCGAGGGTGAACCAAAACGGTAAAGTTGCAGGCGGACAGCTAAACAATGAGCTGAAAATTGCTACAAAGCTCTGTAAAGCCAAAGGGGGCTGCAGATTCAGGTGATATTTCTCTGTTGCTTCATCACTACGAGCAACCCCTTTCACACATTATCACTATATTATTGATTTCACATTGTCGTTTTGATATTGTTAATATAAAAACATTGATTATTGCCACTTTAAATTCAGTGAAATGTAAGTTAAATCACCTTCATCTTCTGTAATGTGACATTTGTGTGACGTTTTTCTGAGTGAAACAGAACATGTTGGCGATGTAAATCAGATCAGTCAGATTTGATTGGGTCTGGCTAAGCGAACACAGAGCTGCAGACGACTGTAGGCCTCCAGCCAACACCTCCTCCACACATGTTGTTAGATCATCAGGAAGACGATGAGGGAGAAATGAACAAATTAAAGCACAACCACGCTGTGTTTGGAAATGTAAACACATTTTATTGCCAGCTGACATCCTACTAGTCGCCCCAAATCACCCCTGAGCCCAAAGTTTTAGATGAGTGATCTGAAATGTTTAAATGTTTTAAAGGGATTTTAATATGAAAACAAAAAAATGTAAATGTATGAAAATATGTTTCTTTTTTTACATGTTCTTATATATACCAAGAGATAACAGAACAATTAAGTAGGGACACAGGGGTAGAACATAGAAAATAGAAAAAGGATTTTTTTGCAACAATTAGTTGACTATTTTGATAATCGATTAATCGTAAAAAAATAAGTAATTTTTCATGCAATAATGGCTAAAATTATGTTTTCAGCTTCTCAAATATGGAGATTTCCTGCTCTTCTCTGTTTTATATCATATTAAACTGAATATCTTTGGACAAAACAAGACATTTACAGACAACACCTTGGACTTTGAGAACTGGGACGGACATTTTTAACTATTTTCTAACATTTTATAGACCAAACGATTAATCAATTAATCTAAAAGAATAATCAGCAGATTAATTGATAATGAAAATAAATGTTAATTGCAGTCCTAATTTAATTAAATTAATTAATTTTCAAAATACAATGATCCCCAAAAGAAACGTTCTTCTCTCACATTCTTTCTAGAGATATTTAGCTGGAGGACGTTTCAGAAGGGAAGATGTTTGCTCACTATGCTGTTGGCGTGAATCATCTCCATGTTGTTTGTGGTTCCTCTGAAGTCCGCTCTTTGCTTCCATGGTGACATCTCCATAACTGTAACCAGCCTAGTTTGTTGTTGTGTTTGAAATATATTTGCATACCAAATGCAGCCAGCGTGCCTACTCTCATTTCCAACTCAGTGACTATTTACTTCTCCTCAAGTGATAATGATGAGATCTTTATCAGGCGCACAGATGAGGGCGTTGGGTGTAGGCTGCTCCACCACCTCTCTCTGGGACATTTGGTACCCTCCCCATCCCCCCGTGGGCGACATCACGCATGTGTCAGTTAGCATGACGAGGGCTGACACATGCCTCCAAATAGACCGTCGCTGAGCCCTAATGGCAGCGTGGGCGTAGAGCCAATCACTTCCTCCGCTCAGAAGGGAGCAGCGGACCTCATTAACCAATCAAGGAGCAGAAGTGTGGGGGTGTTGGAACATGAGAGCGAGAGCAACTCCTGATGGGGAGCCCCAAACAATAAACGTCTTACGCAACGGTGAGCCGAGACGCAGCGCTGCTCCTCTCAAGTGAGATGTGAAGGGTCCTCCTGCGCCACTCCGCTCTGCGTGTTAAGATGGCCTGGATATGTTTCATTAAATCTTACGAAACAGATCTAAGCCTTGTTGCTTTATTGTGTGTGTTTTTTTGATTTTGAAAAAAGTTCAACTCAACATTGTGGGTGTTCTCTCTGCTGTACTTGACTAATTCACCCTGCCACATTTGTAGGAAACAGCACGAGTTAGAGAATCCATTAATTTAAAAGCGTAGCTCATTATTTCTTTATTTAGTCACTTTAAATAAGTGATGTTTGTTTATTAGAAGCTTTTCTCTCTCCCTCATCAGGGCTAAGAAAAAATACTCGAAATAGAACTCTGAATACGACCGACACTCGATCAAAAGCATTGAATTATCCGAATAGAGGTTCAAATGTTAATCCAAAAGCATAATGATGGGCACCTGCAGAGTGTCAAATGCTAAATCACGCCATATCCTCAACAGACGAACCCTGTAATGCATTTTGAATTAGACGCAGTACAGTAAGAGCAAAACATCTGAGAGTTTTCACATCAAAACTAGCTGGAATATCTAAAATAATTATATGATTGACATCGAAATCCCGTAGCAGTCTATTCAGTTTTCACTTCAAACTTTATTTCGGCTTGAAAGTTATCAAGCTTGGCTTTGAGTCTAAGAAGCTCATTAATACAGGAGAGCTGAATGTGGTGAAACATTCTTTAATATATCGACGACTTTAAGCCCTCTCCCAGCTGAACGGCATTAATTACACCGAGAGTGGAGGCTTAGCTGGCCCTGATAATTATGTGTAATTCTGCCTCTGCTTGTCTCTGCTCCACTTTCATAATGTCCCTTTTTTACTATTGAGTGTTGCCCCCCTCCTCTTCTTTGTCTCCCTTCCCCTTTCTCTCCACTCCTCACTCAACGCTACTGGAGCAACAAAGTGTGCCATTTCCATTTTGTTATGTTAACAGCTCCTCTGATGTGTGTTTATATGTGATCCGATCGCATCCACTCGTGGTGATTCCAGCCCCTTTAGTCTTGTTCTGTGCATCACGCCCCCACGGTTAGTACTGTATATTCCACTGATTTGAAATGACAAATATACGAACCAGACACATGATTTCCAGTATATAGATTAAAGCGTCTATTTTCAGCCAGTGTGCTTCAAAGGGGCCACCAAAGTCGCACACGGCTTGTCAAATTGAATTGTAGAACCATAACAGTCCGTAGCCAAAAGGGTTTTTGATCTGCGTGCCATGTGCTATACCCCCTAAAGACAGAGCGACACAAGACCTTCCTACAGTACGTGTCAGCGTAAGGGGATTGCCACAGTCTGGGAGTTAGACAAAGAGCTCTCATTTAAAACTCCTCACTGTAAAGAGGGGAGGAGGAGGAGGAGAGAGAGGATTGGGGAATGGATGACTGTGGTGGGAAACAGAGAGGAGATGTTTTGGATTCAGAGGTGCTCGGTGTTAAGGGAAGTAGCTTGTACCGTGTACTGCCCAGTACCATAACGCAAACCAGTGGCCATCCAAAATAACGTAAATTACCGTGCAATAAAAAAAAAAAAAAAAAAAAAAACACCTTTTAACACTGGTAACACCGTGTAACACCGGTAACACAACTACCGTGGCAAGCACGTCTCCAAATCTTGAACAGTATCGGATCCCAGGTAGTGGTAAGAACAGAAGAAACAAATCACCGGCACTCACAGATAAAGAGTCTTTTTTTGGTTTATTCTGGGCAATCAAACGTAAACAAACATGTTTCAGCTATAAGCCGTCAACAGCGTGATCCAACAAGACGTAACGCCAGTTTAAATACTTCAGGTGAGACACAGACACCAATCGGGAAAGGGACTACGTAATTACCTAATGGAAATCATCTGTGGCTGCACCGCCAGGACACATCCTCTCGCAACAACAGAGGCGTGGCCAAAACAGTCAGAGACGACCGACAATACAATGAAAGAAATATATATATCTTGAAAAGCCCACATGGCAAAAGCCACTCCATAAAAATGGAATGGTATAGTTCGTTTATAGCCTGACGTTAGCTTTTACTCCTGGCGATTGCATTTACGCTTAAAAAATCAAAGTAAATGTTGTTCATTTGTGAAGATTATCTTGCTGAACAAAACAATTCAATTATCATAAACATGTGTTCGCCACAGAGTTTATTTTCTGCAATAATCTAAAAGCCAATATGGAACAATCCCGAACCAGGGTGACGCTAACTTCCTGGTTGGCCTACAAAAACACGTCATCCCTGCAGCACTCTTTAGCTACTGTAAACTCTTGCCAGCATGGTGTGCCAAGGTTACCATGGTAACAGTGCTTGGCCCTCACTGCCAAATTTCTGCACAACTACCCCAGGCGAGCACTTCCCTTTTAAAAAACCCATAACACAACACGCCTGGCATCACCTCTTCAGCTTCCATTTACACAAATAAAACGGGCCTCGGTGGCTGTGACGAAGCATTTGTTAGCCCGTCTGGGAGGAACGTTTGTCATCTTAGACGGTATAAATCAAGATATGAATGAAACCAGCAGCTCTTTGTGATCGCACCCCCCGGAGCACAAAAAAAACAGGGAGGAGACCATTTCATGGCCAATTCGCGACAGACTCTGCCCCCATTCTGAGTGCAGCAGTGACCGCCACGAGTGCAATATTTTCATTTTAACAGACTGTCTCAGCAGATCATGTCACAATGTTTTGCTTGCATAACACAATGTCATCTGGTGACATTAAAAAGGGGTCTTTTTGGAGGCTCGGCGGCGTTACTCAGCCGAGAGTGGGTAGTTAATTATCGGGGAGCTGCCTGTGTGTTTTTGCTGAGACACAATGCAGTGTAATACAGTAAGATGACACATGCTGTTCCCTTATAATCTGTGTTTTAACAAACAAAGGCAAAAGAGCAGTTGGAAAGGGCTCAGAGGGAGCAAATCTGAGAGGAGGGAGAACGATGAAGATACTGGAATGGACCGCGGAGGCTGTCCTGTGTGTGCATTTGTTTGTGCTGTAAACAACAGTAGAGAGGAGCAGCTACAGCGCTGGGATTTAATCTGTGTGGTGACAGAAGACATTTGTGACAAGATGAAACAACCAGCTGGCTAAGTGTTACCACAAACATGCTGATAACTTTCTACCACACTGTTGGAGCATCTGTTACAAAATCCCTTCCCAATATAGCGGCAGTATGTTTTTGTATTTTTATTATTTTTAGGATAGGTGGGTTTATGATAGGGAAGCACCGATACCAATACCGGATCGGTATCAGGCCGATTGTGACTCAAATAGCTGGATCTGATATCGGTGACAATGGGGCCGATCTATACATTTTATGTTTGTATAATACATTTACTATACTACATTTTGTTGCTGCATTAAAAAGGTTTAATTCTTGTAATTTTGAAGATTTTTTTGCCAAGTTGTTGATGTATGATTTATTATTTTAATAACTAACAATTCAATAAATTTATATCTATGTATTTATTTGTTAGATTTTGTTTTATAAAGTTAGGAAAGCAATGTTTAAAGCCCTCCTCTAGCCAGTTTCACTTCCTGTTTTTTGGTTAACAGGGTGTGGTTATTAGTCCGACGTAATTCATTACCATGGCAACCAGATTGCACCGTTTTTCAACCCAATTTAGATGAATTTACTGTTTATCAGACCGCAAATGAGACAAGAATTAGCGCAACAAACCGACTCTCTCTTTCACTCGCTCTCTTCTTAACCGTCTCCTCCTAGTGAGGCGGCCGTCTGGCTGCTGCTGCACCGAGGAGCCGTACCTCCACCGGCCACAGCGCACCGAAGGACGGATAGATAAGTTGCTGAGGTTCCGCCGTGCCACCAGCACCGGCCGCTCTCGCCTCAGCTCCAGCACTGACCAACGGGACTTTTCTCTTGTTTTCTTTTGGGCTGAAAGTTGTGCACCCCCCGGTGTGACCTCCAAAACGGCGTTGGCTGCTTTCCGTTAATTAATCTCCGGGAAGAGGAGACGGTAAAGAAGAGAGCGATTGAGAGAGACGGTCCGAGTGTTATTTTGTGTAGTCCACTGCGTTGACTGCAGTATCAAAGCCCAGGTATCACCATAGGTATCGAGACTGAAAAAGTCAGATCGGTGCATCCCTGGCTTATGATCATGCCGAACAATCTGCTTTTGCATTCGTTTTGCATTATTTGACCCATGTACACACTGACACAGTGCGAGCTCGTAGTGGAAAGCGTCCTTTTAGCCTGTTCTTTATCTCAGCGGTGCATTATGGGGTGAAAGATGGCAGCATGTTGAACTTTCATCCATAATAGATGGTGCACCAGTGATTTATATAAAAGACCGTATCAGCTCAGAAGACATTCCACCGTCCGACATTTAACCCCGTAATTGGTTTATTCCTCTTATCTACCTGAACCATCTGTTGCCATGACAACGCATAATATGTTTACTTAGTTCCTGTCTCAAACTCAAGGTGAACTGATCAATAATGGAAGTGTGTGTTTGTGTGTGTGTGTGTGTGTGTGTGTGTGTGTGTGCAACACTCAGCTGTCTAGTCTGGATGGAGAGACTCTCCCCGGGGGAATTGAGAGCGGGAGAGCTCTCACCTCTACACACTACGCGTCTCATAACTCCAGCTGTGCTTAATGAATTCTGCCGTGATTACACCCACAGCTATTTTGGGAATGGTTTAAGTCAGAGGTATCAGCCTTGACCCACATAAGGTGAGCACAATGTGCACTCAGGAGGATCTGGAGCTCGCTGGGTGTGTGTGTGTCTTATAGCATATGTGTGTGTGTGAGTGTGTGTGTGTGTGAGAGGAGTGTCCCTAGGTATGATGCTTGTCCAAGGACAAAAACTAAGATGGGAGTCTGGTTTTCATTTGGTGCTCCTCTCCGAGATCTCATTATGCACATAACGGGTGTTGACGATCCTGGGGAAGGTCATAGTGGGAGAACAATTAATAACCATAATATAATGTCATCACACCTATTTTTTTTACTTTATATTAGCAAGCAACTGGAGCTGCGTATTAGCAAGAATCCGGCGATACGATACAAATCATGATACGGGGGTAGTGATTCAATATATTACGATATATACGATACGATATATTGCGATTTTTCACACTCTAACTTTAGGAAAACTGTCACGAACACACCAGAAATACACCATTTTAGAATATGCAAAATAACACATGTACTGCATGCAAAATAACTGCATGTTTTTTGCCCCAAACTGCATGTGATTATCATAAAGTGTGCATGGCTGTAAAGGGGAGACTCGTGGGTACCCATAGAACCCATTTTCATTCACATATCTTGAGGTCAGAGGTCAAGGGACCCCTTTGAAAATGTCCATGCCAGTTTTTCTTCGCCAAAATTTAGCCTAACTTTGGAGCGTTATTTAGACTTCTTCTCGACAAGCTATGTTATTTGGTACCGATGGATTCCTGAGGTTTTTGTAGTTTCATATCTCATGTGAGAAGCTGGAACGAGGAAATATGTGGCATGAATGAATCGACGACTGTCTTTTTTATCCTTATTTTCCTGTTATAGTTATTTCAAGTCAAAAGGTGTGAGCCATATGCTTGACTTTACTGTAAAATATAAAGTCATTAAGGGCGGCAACTAACGATTACTTTCACTGTTGATTAATCGATTAGTTGTTTGGTTTATAAAATGAAAATGGTGAAAAATGTGGATCAGTGTTTTCCAAATCCAGATATTCAGTTTACTGTCATAGAGGAGTAAAGAAATATTCACATTCAAGAAGTTGGAATCAGAATTTAGACTTTTTCTTCAAAAAAAAAAATGACTCAAACAGATTAATAGATTATCAAAATAGTTGGCGATTAATTTCATTGTTGACAACTAATTGATTAATTGATTAATTGATTAATTGTTGCAGCTCTAAAGTCATTATATGCAGATAAAGGTAACTAAAAGACTAGGTAATAGAGGGAAAGCAGGCAGTGTGTGGCTGACATGGACACATGGGACTTTCCCAGCCTCACAGTCATATTTTTGCTATTTCTGTGCAAGGACAAAGATGCAGGGAGACAGGGAGAGTGATGGAGAGGCAGAGGGTTAGAAAATGTGTGTGTGCCAGTTTTCTGAAGCGTGTTCCTTCTTCCTGCTCCTGTGGTGTGTGCGTGAGTGTGTGTGTGTGCGTGTGTGTGTGTTGTGCAGTTTGAGGGTCACCCGGTAAGAGACTGCAGCGCAGCTCTTAGTCATCCTCACACCTCACTCCCTTTTTACCTTGACTGTCCATCTGTCAACGTATTTGCCACCAGAAACAGATTTCCTGCTGCAAACAAATTAAAATATGCAAATTTGTACTTATACATAAGCTTACAGTAAACACTGAGTAGATGGTGTTTGGAAATGTTAATGAGTGTAGTACTGAAGATTGAAAGCTCTTAGCCAAACTGCGAAGGAGACGTATAAGTTAAGTAAAACCTTAATTTTATGCCTTTTTATGCGGATTCTTAATCGTTGTCACAGACCTCGCAATCTGTTTGGACGATCTAAAGGAAAACACGTCTACAAACAAAATGTCTTTTCTAGGTGTCTAGTTGAACCAATGAGCTAAATAAATGACTTAATCTTTAAAGGAACAGTGTGTCACATTTAGGAGGATCTATTGGCAGAATATAATAATAATAAGTATGTTTTCTTTAGCGTATAAACACCTAAAAATAGGAATCATTGTGTTTTCGTTAGCTTAGAATGAGCCGTTTGTATCTACATAGGGAGCGAGTCCTCTTCACAGAGCCGGCCGTCAGTCGGCCAACGTAAGAGAGGCCTCAGTCGGTTGCAATATGCAACCTCACCGCTAGATGCCGCCAAATCCTACAAACTGCACCTTTAATTAAAATACATATAAATATGTGACTTAAAGGAAGCTTATTTTTGTTTATTTTTTATTTTCTAAATTGTAATATTTTTTATTTTAAGGTAAGATGTTAAAAATCACAGTCCCGTCTTAACTCAATTTTGACTAAATATTTAGTTACTGTTTTGGCTTTTTAGGGTGTAGTATGCTTTTACTGGTATTATTTACTTATCTTGTACATCGTAGTCTGTGATTAGCGATAATTGGGTTGACCGGTACAGTAGTTTTCATATTTATGGGAAAGTAATTATGTTTTTTTTTTAAATATCTGTGCATAAAAACAAATCGCACAAGAACAGATGTGCATTAATGTCATAGAAAACTGCAAGCTGATGATGTACTATGATAATAACTGAGACTTTCTGCTGTTAATATTTCCAGAAAAGACATTAAAGGCATTAAAAGGAAATTATACACACCTACAGTAAAGTGCTCTCACACACTCTCAATAGTTATATGTGTGATATCAGATGCTGTTTATCTGACAGGCTGTTAATGTGCTAGGAGCTGCTTTGAAGGTGATCTGCTGGTTAGTATCAACTCTCTTTCACACATTGTTAAAAGCTCGTATTGGAGCAGGGGTTATTGCAGACGCAGCTTCTTTTCCCCGAACACATCAATGCACATGTATGCCTCTTCTGTTATTGCCAGTTTGTCTTGCATACATGCATACACATTCACTGGCGCTCCATTTGCAGTATCCTCCTCACCTTGTGCTCTCTGGTGGGGGGGAAGAGGCGAGGGAGGACAGGAGGAGACGGAGGCTGTCAAGTCCGAGTCTCTAATTGAAGGTGTCACGGTCGTGTCTCCTCCTCGTCTTTCCCAGCCTCCCCGGCAAATATAGCAACAGGAACCATGGGGGAAAGTCGCTGTGCTTTGCTACCATGTTTTTTTTGGCATCTCGTACGCTAGAATGGAAGGAATTTTATCTTTTGATCTGCGTTTAACGTCTCCGGGGTCCCACGGATGAAATTACAAGGGAGAGCGTTTCTTGTGCTGTCTGCTGTTTGTGTGTCAGAGTTGGCAACTCCCCTTTCTCTGCATCATCTCATACTACAAATAGAGAAACAGAATAGTGAGTGAAAGCCAAAACACTCCTTGATTAGACTAAAACAGTCTATCAATTAGGCTCGCAGCTTGATAACAAAATGAATTAAACCATTATTAAAACTGTTCTCCTCGCTGCCCTTAAGAAGGATTTGTGTGGATTTGAGGGAGCTGCATCTTTCTCAACAACTCTTTTGCTGCAATATTTGAAAGTTTGCTCTGTAACAACAGATCCTGATGATTTTAATTACTTTATGACAACACAAATATGGCCAACAAAGCATAAAAGCATAGACATAACTCTCGTTAAAGCTCATGTTGACTATCTAAGTGGTTCATCCTCATTACATATTACTTTTTTCCAGTCACCAGTGACTTTTTTAAATACTTAACCATCTCTCTCTCTCTCCTTATCTACAA
The DNA here is from genome assembly GCA_916701655.1 of Sebastiscus albofasciatus. Classification (NCBI taxonomy): domain Eukaryota; kingdom Metazoa; phylum Chordata; class Actinopteri; order Perciformes; family Sebastidae; genus Sebastiscus; species Sebastiscus albofasciatus. The sequence continues at coordinate 37,451 of CAKAOI010048661.1, forward strand.
CTAGGAAATATAAACATGATGAATTAGTAAAGTGGTGAAGAGACTGCCTGACAAATCTCCCAGCTAGTTCAGTATTCATGCCAGAGGTAGGAAATGCTAATGCTGAAGCGGAGCGCTCAGCTGTTATGTGTCCTTACGGATCATGAGGGCTGTTGCTGGCGTACCTCCTAAAGGTGGAGCTCAGTTTACTACTTGTTGACCTTTGATCACAAGACAGATTGTCTTTACAGGTCATATTTGACAAAACCTTCCTTCGGACTACAGGAACAAAAGCTCTCCTCCCAGGCCTTGTCTACTTTGTAGCACCGGAGACCGGAGTTGATAAGCCAGCAGACGGCGTTAGCTAGCTAGCATACAGTTCAACTGCGACCCCATGACGTCGAATGACAGCCCTCTCATTTTGCATAATGAGGTAGAAACATAAAAAGAAATGTTTAAAGAAAGGAATACAGAAATAAATAAGTTTGGTGAAATAAATAAGGGTGAAATGCATAAATAAATAAATAAATTCAACTTAAAAATGAATAAAGAAATGTAAAAATGCATTTAAAATAAATAAATAAATACAATTTAAAAATGAATAAATAAATGTAAAAATCTATTTAAAATAAATAAATAAACACAATTTAAAAATGAATAAATACATGTAAAAATCTATTTAAAATAAATAAATAAATACAATTTAAAAATGAATAAATACATGTAAAAATCTATTTAAAATAATAGATAAATACAATTTAAAAATGAATAAATAAATGTAAAAATATATTTAAAATAAATAAATAAATACAATTTAAAAATGAATAAATAAATGTAAAAATATATTTTAAATAAATAAATAAAATGGGAAATTAAACTTAGTAGTAGTAAGATAGGAGAATTAATACAAAGGTGAATAAAAAAGAAGCAAATTAACATGAATTTATTTATGAATTAAAATGCCTACATATATATTTTAATGTTATTTTTGGTACATTTTATAGCATCTTTATTTATTTATTTATCGAGTCATTTATTTATACATTTTTGATTCTGGCAGGTTCTGTCCTCCAGGTAGCAACAGCCATACAAATAAATGTATGATCAAAGATCTACAACACAGGAGTGCACAACAAAATGCAAGTTGTAGTCCCGTGCAGAATGACCAACATATCTCTCTTCAGAGCAGGAATAGTAAGCCACATCCACCACACCCCACATGGCAACACACAGCAGGACTGCTCACACACACTGTATACACACACACACACACACACATACTGAACACACTGCAGCCTGTTCCATCTAACAGATATTACAAAAGCACATTATCGCTGTGACACCCTTGCAGGCTCTGTAATGCAAACTGAATGTCAGACAGACACGGTAGCCTTGACAAGTCGGTTCAGACTGTGTCAACAGCTCTTTGATCCCGGCCGGCTGCAAGGACAGAGCGGATTTCACACAACAGTGTGGCGGCGGAAGCTGTTGAGTGAAAAATGAGGTCTCCATCTGTAAGAGCAGCTCTTCACGTGGAGCCAGAGAGGGCTGGGAAGAAACACAGCGGCAGAGAGTGAGAGCGGCGGGCGTAATTGTATCTGAAAGCGAGGTTAACCACATGTGTGTTCAATGGGCCGATGACATCAACCCACTAGAAGGAGAGGTGTGAGGCTCAAACCCACTACTGTCTGTGTTTTCACCCCTCCAGTCCAGACTGAAACATCTCAACAATTATATGATGGATCGGCATTACGTTTTGTACAGACATTAATGGTCCCCAGAGGATGAACCCTGCACACTTTGGTGATCCCCTGACTTTTCCTATAGCGCCATCAGCAGGTTAAAGTTTTCACTTATCCAGTGAAATATCTCTACAAGATGGATTGCCATAAAATTGAGTACAGACATTCATGTCACCCTCAAGACTAAATCTAATAACTTCTGTGCACCATCATCAGGTCAAAACTAATGACCAAGTGTCTAATACTTTGGGTTATGACCAAAAACTTGAACAAGATGGTGAACATAAATATTATACTTGTTAAACATCAGCATGTTAGCGTTGTAATTGTGAGCATGTTTGCAAGCAGACTTTGACATTTAGCTCAAAGCACCACTGTAGCTAAAGTTGGGCATACACTGTACGGTTTCAGAAATGTTAATGGGTACTTCCTGCTCCTACTGTACGAGTAGATCGCATGCGATGTAAAGCCAAAGCTCACGATTTATGTGCTCACACTGTACGTGTAAAATAGAAAGAAAAAAAACACGACTGGTTGGCTCCTGCGGGCCGTTCTGTTCTGTCTGTTGACGGTTGCCAGTAAAGATTGGTTTGAAAGCTCTGAAGCAGATAAAGTTTGTTTGCTAGCAGAGGTCTGTACGGGTCACAGTGATAACAAGTCAGAAACGTGCTGTCGTGATCATCTGTGCCATCCTGTCTACTGAAAATAGCAAAAAGGCACTGACGTTGAGGAATCGGCTCATGGTTCTGCTCCAACTGTGCGAGAGCCTGTGAGCGGCTGATCAAAATTTCTGACACGTCATAAATCATAGGTCAAGAGGACCCTAAAATGTGTCGTGCGGCTCAAAATTCTGGCCATAAATGGACTAAAATTGTACAGTGTGTGCCCAGCTTAAGCTTCACAGTCCCGCTAGCATAGCTGTAGACTTAGTCTCATATTGTTGCACGGTTCTTGAAAGCTACTTTTGCAAAAGAAAATCACTCAAATACACAATACAATAATATATTTTGGCTCAGAAAGAAATCTGCTGTCGAGCTTTTATTTGCTTCAATTGCTCCAACTCATGTTCATTGTGAGTGTTACGTTCAGCGATGTACTCCTGACTCACTACGACCAAATATATAGATAAACATTATATATCCCTACTAGCCTAATATTTTACTTTATAAAGTTTAAAACAGGGGGCGTGTTCATTTAAACCAGAAATCAGAAAAGTTCAGACAAAAGTCAGAATTGATGAGCTCATACTATATGTGGACATTTATATATCACCGGAGGATAAAAGGGATACAGCTCGCAGGACATCTTGGTCATTTTTTTTCATATGAGAAGATGGCTGTAGGTCTAAATTAGATTTAAATGGCAACCTCATGCATTTCCAGTTTCACTGACATATAGTCCTGTCTGCACAGCAAAAGGTCATGAGTTATTTAGCGCACCAAAGAGCAAAGAGAGTGTTTTTTTATGTACAGTAGCAGGTATAGGCGGCTCTATCTCCTTCTGATCCATCAGAGTTGTTCTTCTTTTTGTTCTTCAGAAACGCATCATTATTCAGTCAGTAAACCTACAATAACTGTGGTGTTATATCGCGAAATTGGAAGTAAACGGTTGCTCATTTACACATCCGGCAGTTACGGAGAAACATTATCATTAATTTGGAGTTGTGTTTCTGCCCAACTGATGATTATAAGTCCAACATTAAATCTCTTTTAGTTATGTTTTCGGTTTCTACCGACTCCTGAGGGAAATATCTGTCTCTTTAGCTGCTAAATGCTCCACTGTCTTCACCAGCTAGTCGCTAATTATGTCTGTCTTCTGTTTGGCGCTGAGCTGGTAGTGTAAAGTGGGTTTTTAGCGCTTTTCGCTAAAAGAAAAGAAGCTGCCTGCTGTGGCCAAAAACGAGGCTATGGGAGTGAACTAAAACAGTGAAGCTGCAGCCAGACGGATAAACAATGAGCTGAAATAAAGCTACCTAAAGCCCTCACATTTTGTCATTTGATGCATTGGTATTACAAAAATATCGATTATAGCAGCTTTAAAGTTACATGACGGTCAAAAATGTGCAGCTGTGTCGTTGTTTATGTGCGTATCTTTATTGTGGAAAGGCCCTAATAGCAGTCACGGAGGTCTTCACTCCCAGCAAGACTTTTGTTGGACCAACTAGCTGACCCTGCTCTCCTTAACGCCCTTTCACTAGCGGGCCTGGAAAAGTCAGATCATTGTTGTTGAAACTGAACAGAAAAAAAGGTCAAAGATAAGAGAAAAAAAAGAAGAATAAGAATAAGAAAGCACGGGGTGGCGTGGGAGGTAGCAGGTGCTAATTGAAACCATCTTGCAGAAAGCACAGAATGCCATTTCACCGCAGCTGCTGCCTTTCGGTTTTTTTTCCTCCGCCTTATTCAGCTCCAAATGGTACGAGCCGTGCACTCGACAGGCTGACTAATCGTTCTACACAGGCTTGGATGCAGGCGGTGTGGATCAACTAGGCCAATTAGCCAAGCACAGAGACGCCTAGTGATGAGAAGAGTCGTGCTCCCTTTCTCAGCCGGAGTGTCATTAATCAGCGATAAAGGGGCTGAAGCAACACTACAGTTTACTGACTGCTTTACTACTTATAGTTACAATGGCCAGGTTTTCTGGCTCAATCCTCTTGACCTCAATACAGCATGACGGTGTTTCTCTGGGGCTCTGCAGTTTTCGTGCTACAAAAATACATTTCTGGACGGCTTAAGAGAGGGACAGGGAATGAGAGGTTGTGCCAATGTGTGTGAGTGTGTGTGTGTTTTCAATTCTGCATATTTGAGAAGGCTGTGTCTGCATGTGTAAGTGTCCATCTGTGAGTTCTCTCCTAGCATCTATACATTTGCATCTGTGCATCTGGATGAGGGCATGTGTGTGGATGTGTATATACAGTACAGTATGTGCATGTGTGTGTGGTCGTGGCAGAGAGCAGGCCTCGTGGTGAGAGTTGTCCAGTCTGCTCTTGTCTACTTGGCTGCTGTGCAGTAAACGTGGCCCCAGCTGACCCTGGATCAGCTATTTGGCGCTTCTGACTCACAATCAGATAATACAAACTCCAACTCCAACAAGCATGTTTTTCCTTTCCTTCCTTTGCTTTCCTGTCACCCCTTTTCCTTTTTATTAAATTTGTACACACTTAAAGATTATATTGATAACATTTTTATGTAGACAAATAATTAAAAAAATAAATAATACATACACAGAGCTTTTAGAAAGGTGCGAAATAAACAAGGCAAAAGTTAGCTCACTGCTTGACCACTACTAAAGTAGGGACAAAGGTTTTGCCCTTTTGAAAAAATTTCAGAAATGTTGGGCACCCTGGACTTCTAACCTCTGAAAGGCACAACTAGACCACACTGTCAACCATCACACCAAATTTGAAGTTCCTAAGTTAAACAGTTTCCGAGTTCTGCTACGGAAACGAAAAATGTGACACGTGAACAGACGGAAGGACGGAAGGACGGACACGTGGAGCACTATATAAACTGACTACGTTGTTGCGGGGGTATAATTAGCGGTTTTCTTAAAAAAATTAATTATGATTGTGAATTAATATTTTTTCTTCTTGGTTTTTTGGCCGTCGGCAACTTGGATTTTTGCAACCAGAAGTGACATGAGAGGGTGGAGCTAAGTACAACCGACCAAGAGGTTATAATTAACTTTCATGAACTGAAAGCACACTGTGAAAGGGTTAAAGTTGTAAGACGAAAAACATGGACAACTCCCAGACCAGACAATGCCCTGCTTTATGGTCTATTTGACTCTAAATGGGACCATAATTTACTAAATGAACATCATGCTGTATTGAAGAAGACTTGAAACTAGCGATTGAGACCATAAACTCATGTTTACAATGTTTACTGAGGTAATACATCAAGTGAGAAGTAGGCTCATTTTCTCAAAGACTTCTATACAATCAGACTTCTTTTTGCAACCAGAGGAGTCGACCCCTGCTGGCTGTTAGAGAGATTACATTTCAAGACACTTCAGCATTGGCTTCACTTCTCAGACCCTGGAGTTGCCCACTGCCTAAACCTATGTAGCCATATTATCCTCAGATAACCATTACGTTACATTATTCTTGAAACACCACCGCACAAAGTAACCCAAATCTATCACTAAATGTAGAGCTACATGTTGCAAAATGACTTCATTACCATGAAAGATTCAGCACTTGACATGACTGATCTCAGACAACTAACAGGAAATCAGCGGTGTCTTCTATCTCTAACTCCGAGCTATCTGTGTTTATCAACTCATCTACTGTTGTTAGTCACAATTTACTAAGCAGTACTTCATGCCCTCAAAAGGCTTCGATGATTCATCTTAATTTAGGTATTGTGTGTGCTCATCTGACTCCAGATGGATGTGTAAGTCCCCCTACACATGATTCATAGTACTACATAAATTCACTATGATTCATGCAGCTCAACCAAACTGCTGGGAAAAAAACCTGTCAGGTGTAGTTGTTATTAAAGCTGAAGTCTTTTGGCCTTTTTGCTACTTGTAAAATGTATTTGATATGGAGCTTCGTGTTCGTACGTCTGACTGACACGTTTACCAGATCTGATTTGACCCGCTCTTCAGAAACCTACGGGTGACGTCACGGAGACTACGTCTGTATTTTATACAGTTTATGGAATGAACACAAGAGAGTGATGCAAGATTGAAGAAGAGGTCAAAATCATCCCTGTTCGTAGCTTTGATGTGAAGAGAGTACAAGAAAGAGTACAAGGCAAGAAAAGGGGCGAGAGCAAACATCAAAGCCGGCATATTTGAGTAGCAAGTGTACAAAGTGTAGCTGAATCAGTTGTATATCAGCAGCTGCAGCAGCAGGTCGGCCTGTAGTGGAGAATACACCCCAAGTGTTTACATCTTATATAGTCCATAGGTGTTTACTTGCTGAATATTGATGAGAACGTGCCTCCGGCTATACTGCATTGTAATTGTGTTTTAATTAAAGTACATTTTTATATTAAAACGTTTTTTTTTTTTTCTACAACAGAAGTGAGTTTTGATCAAGGTCGCCGTTCTACAAGGAACAACTCTTTTTGGTCTCTAGAACGTCAAACACGAAAAGATGAAAAACAAAACCTGTGAGAGAATTTTATGGAAAGTGACTGAAATGAGTTATTTATGTTTCAAAATGTCCTGAGACAAATTTAGCCTTGACTTCACTGGTCCCAAACAAATTAGTCTAGGACATGCAGTGCCGCAGGAGTGGAAGACGCTCTGATGTTGATGTGTGGTATCAGCTCGTCCCCAGGCACCAGACTGGGACTTGGCTGTGACCTTTGCCTTTTGCCCGACCGCCTGCTCTCTCTCTGTGTGTGTGTGTGTGTGTGTGTGTGTGTGTGTGGGTGTGTGTAGGCTGCGTACATAGAGGCCAGAGGCATTGTAAGGAAAGCCGTCACCTCAGGCGACTGGCTGTGGTTGACCATGTATGCAGCATATTCAGGTGCTTTTCAGTGTTGCCAGATCTTGAGAGAGAAACAAGCAACCAGGTCAAACAAGCCCAAAAGAAGCGACCTTACCTACCACAATATGAGAGAGACAGGAGGCCACTTGATCACTTCATAAATATGTATGAATTTATTTAGGATTGCATGCATTTCATTGAATTTTTGCATACATTTTTAGCCTATAACTTTACATTTTTCTTGTTATAAACTTAAAGAAGTGTCACAGTGTTAAAAAAATGAACGTCACAAACAAAAGGACAAGCAGAGATTTTATTCTGAGCGGTGACTTGATGCTGCGTGATATTTGAATGTGAGGGCATAAAACGCTGTTCAGAAATGACTGTCAGCGCATAAACTTTAGATAGCACTGAGTAAACTAATATATTGAAATTCTGACACGAGCATCCGCTATTTCGATGCAAGCTTTGATAAGAACTGAATGAATGAGGATGTAAAGCAGCGTATCTGAGTGGCGGGGAGCGGCTGTCAGTCATGTGTCTGGGGGACGGGGAGGGGTGGAGGGATCTGGGTTGTGTGCGGATTCTGCAACAGGACAAACTAGACCGGTATAGAGGAGAGAGACAGGAGCCCAAATAAGCAACTACACTTTAGAAACAAGCCCAAAAAAATGCAACCCACAACTACCAATATTTGTAAGCGACTTTTCAGGAAAACTTTGCTTATAATAAGCAGATTTGGTGCTCTGGTGCTTTTCCACGTGGGTGTGTTTGCATGTGTGCAGTATACTGTACAGTCTAACTTGGTCCTGTCAGACTAAGAGCCTTTGTGTAGACCACAGCTACCTAGACTAATTACATTACTACCACTGTGACACCTGATACACAGACACAGGGGGCTCTGAGCCAGACCACTGCAGGTGATACATCACTGACTGGACGTGTGTGTGTGTGTGTGTGTGTGTGTGTGTGTGTGTGTGTGTGTGTGAGAAGATGAGGAGATATAGAACCAGACAGTTTACACTGTCTGTGTACCTGCTGGTGTGTCCGTCTTGTCTGACAGAAATAAAAGTAGTGGATGAATGTGTTTATGTGTGTAAAATGAGCGTCTGTGTGCATTTATATGCAGAAAATATGTGTGCTCAAAAGCTTAAAGGTGTATTGGGGATGCATGTACTGTACATGTATGCCTTAAACCTGTGTGTGTGTGTGTGTGTGCCAGCGTCTGTGTTCGGAGTCATATTTAATTCATGAGGCCGTATCAGTATTTCCCCTGTGTGACTCAGAGATGTCTGGCAGCCAAACACTCCCACCTGTAGTTTGGAATAATTGATCAAGTCCCCCTGCGGCCATTTCTTAATACAAACACGATTAGTGCTGCAAAGACTGTGTGCATTGTATGTGAGTGAGTACAGGCTGCATGCGTACATCTGCGTCATTTGAATGTCTAACTGGCGTGCTTTAAAGCCCATTTTTCTGCATAATGTATATCAGGGGTGTTAGGCAGGTAATGACATGTAAAATAATGACTTATTATGAATACCAGACTGAACAGTCTGCAGCCAGGCCAGCGACTCTGCAAGGCTCTACTTAGGCACAGTGGTGCTTTGAGCTAACGTCAGCATGCTAACATTCACACAATGACATGCACATAATATTTACTATGTTCACCATCTTTAGCATGTTAGCATGCTAACATTTGTTTATTATCATCAAACACAAAGTACCAGAGGTGTAGGCCCGAGTCACAAATTCAACAAAGAAGACTTGCAACTGGACTTGGACTTTAACACCAATGACTCGTGACTTCATTTGGATTTGAGCCTTTTGACTAGAAAATAGTTGGTACCTTCCCTCCAAACCCAAAGATTTAAAAGTATGTTATTTGAAAAGTGTGCCAGGGATCAATTCATTTTCTGAATCAACTAACATAAACGCTATTCATTCCCAACAAGTCGACACTTAATTCCCCAGATTCACTTTGTTTGTCTTTTGCAACCAGAAGTGCTACGAAAGGGTGGAGCTAAGTACAACCGAACGCTGAATAAGACATTTTTATGTGACCGAACATGTTATAATTAACTTCCATGATCTGAAAACACACTGTGAAAGGGTTAAAGTTGTAAGACGAAAACACGGACAACTCCCAGACTGGATAACGCCGTGGTAACGACCTATCAATCACAAGGTAGCCACGCCCTAAAGCATCCCCTGCTTTATGGTCTATTTGACTCTAAATGGGACCATAATTTACTAAATGAACATCATGCTGTATTGAAGAAGACTTGAAACTAGAGATTGAGACCATAAACTCATGTTTACAATGTTTACTGAGGTAAAAAAATCAAGTGAGAAGTAGGCTCATTTTCTCATAGACTTCCTTTTTGCAACCAGAGGAGTCGCCCCCTGCTGGCTGTTAGGAAGAATGCAAGTTTAAGGCACTTCAGTATTGGCTTCACTTTTCAGCCCCTGGAGTTGCCCACTGGTCCCACCTCTGCAAAGTACAGCTGTGGATGATGGGAATTAGTTTTGCAGGTATTTGGTCAAAATCAAAGTATTGGACAAAATGAGATTTTGACCTGATGGTGGCGCTAGATGGAAGGTCAGGGGATCAAAGCTATGACAGGTGTAGATGAGAGATTTATCTGGTTGAATGTGCACAATGTGGACGTGTGTTACAGTTTTTTCAGGCCTTTTGTGTGGCTGTTTTTACTGTATGACAGGAAATGCAATAAACAAGCAAATAAAAAAACAAAGCAAGCATGCACCCTGGGGACATCATCTCTGCTGTCTGCTGTCCAGACATGCACAATCAAACACAGATCTCAGGAGACAGGGAGCCAAGGTGATAACTGGCATCGCCTGCCAACCTGCAGGGCTGTGTGGGAGGAGACTGCACCGTGATGCAATCTGACAAGGCCAAATTCACCTTGAACTCCACTGAAAGTCCTCCCGCCTTCTCTCGACCAATCAGATGTCATGAAGGTTCCCATTTCCTCCCTCTCCGTAACCGTACGTGAACACACAGCAGTTGAGCGGATTGTTTTGTTTTGCTTTGTTAAAAACTGAGCAGCATCCCCACAGTGCTCAATCTCCCCCAAGGTGTTTTCTCTGCAACTCCCCGCTCCCTCGCAGAAATTGCATAATTCTCTTCTCTCTATATGCACATATATAAACAATCAAACACATGCATATTCATACAGCGGGATATTGTTCTGGTGGAGATAATTGCCAGACACAAACAGAGTTCTGGGGAAGTTTTGCTAATTGTGTGTGCCCTTAAGGAGACACAAGGAGGAAGATTATTATGTTCTGCTCTTTTCTGTTCCCGTCATTATCTCTTCCTATCTGTTCGTATCTGCTCTATTCTTTCTCCCAGTTCCCTTTCTTTTCTTTTTTCTTGTAATGTAGTCCATCAGCGGTCTTTGTGTACAGCTTTATTGTTGCTTTCAAGGTCACATATTCACTGTTTGTGTCCCCGCTGCATGTCTTTGTCCTCTATGTGCCTATAGCATGCATAATTGAATGTATGTGCTGAAATTGAGTTTCCAGGCCTTTGTTGTTGCAGCGGCTCTGTTCATTTCCTCCCTCTGACGGCAAACACAGCTCACCGGTATATATATATATATATATATATATATATATATATATATTTATATATATCGCACATACTCCATCTCCCAAGGGGGGTGGGAAAAAGACAGAGACTTATATTGTGATATACTGAGGCAATTTAGTCTGCAACAGTGTTGTAACTGTGAACCAATCTGCTGTTACATGGACCAGGGTTTCACCTGCACAGAGAGTTTGAAGGTGACCGACCTTGATTCAAATTCTGTGACGTATTTCACAAAAAGTTTTTCAAGAGCGGCGTGGTGCCGAGTGACAATGATGGATGATATGCTAGCTAATTAGCACAATATGGACATAGAATACAGGACAGGTGCTGCTCAAAGTGCATATCAAGTTACAGGTTTAATTGTATATTCATCATTTCATTGTTAAAAAAAACAAAACAAAACATTTTTTTCACTTTCATGAACTGAAAACACACTGTTAAAGGGTTAAAGCTGTGAGACGAAAACACGGACAACTCCCAGACCAGACAACGCCGTGGTAGCGACCTGTCAATCGCAAGGTAGCCACGCCCTAAAGCATCCCCTGCTTTATGGTCTATTTGCCTCTAAATGGGACCATAATTTACTAAATGAACCTCATGCTGTATTGAAGAAGACTTGAAACTAGTGATTGAGATCATAAACTCATGTTTACAATGTTTACTGAGGTAATAAATCAAGTGAGAAGTAGGCTCATTTTCTCATAGACTTCTATACAATCAGACTTCTTTTTGCAACCAGAGGAGTCGCCCCCTGTTGTTTAAGGAACTTCAGCATTGGCTTCACTTTTCAGATGCTGGAGTTGCCTACTGGCTTCAGCTCATCGTCTTTACCGGTCATGTTCTCGCGAGTGTCCGATCGGTACTGCGCATGTGCAACTCTCAGAGATGAGAAGGAAGCCAGATGGCTCACTCCTTAGCTACTTCCATCATCAGCTTCACAAAAAACAGGATGTGTTTAATTATGTTTTCATGCCTGATCAGGCAAATGAGTTGCTAGATTTACTAGCCTGACGTGGCATTTTAAAATAGCCCTGCATTTAAAATCTTTCTTCAGCACCAGAGTATGCTCAAATAAAGTGCATATATCCAGTATACATATATATATATATATATATATATATATTTATACAGCCGTTCCCTCTCTGGCTGTCTTAACTGTCATCGAGTCACTCCAACTGTGGCCATCGATCTCCCCCAGTCTCAAGAGAGAGCTGGTGGTTACGGGTCATGTGACCTGGGGCTCTGGGAATCTCAGATCTGCCACTCACTGTGATGGCAGCAGGTCAGAGGTCACACAATTGAAGTCACAGACTTCTGGGAGAGATATTAAACATGTATGAAGTAATGTTTATGCTTCTGCGGTGATACTGACTTAGTGTGTGTGTGGAGATACATTTTTATACATGCAATATGGATGTAGACATGAGCAGACGTGATATTTGCTCTTCTTATTTGCTTTAAATCCAGATTAAATCGTCTGTCCCGGTGTGAGAGCAGAAGGCTAGTGGAAGTGACCAGGACGGTAAACATACGGATATACTTTCTCTTTGAACTCAATCAAAATTTGATGAGAACTTGACACAGGCCGGATACTGTACTTTTATTGGCCCATTGTACTATTCGCTCTCATTCAGCACTCACACAGGAAGAGCTTTTCACTCATCCCTCACATGCACGCTTGCCCCGAGATGTGTCTCTGTGTTTGCACGTGGACGCGTGTTATCAGTTTATTTATAGTGTCCATTGGCCAGGTGTAGAGCGGCGTAGAGGAAATGTCTTCCCTCACTTCTCCACCACAGTGGGGTTCAGTACACACTGTTCCAGCCCCGGCCAGAATCCAGCCTAAAAATAACCAAGAGAGGAAAAAATACACCTCCCTCACCCTCCCCGTGACTCTCCTCTCCTCTCCTCTCATCCGCTGTCATTTTTCTTGCCTGAAATGACAAACAATTTACAGAACGACCACGGAGCCGTAACGAGGAGGGAATCGGAGCATTTTACACAATGAGCAGCCTCGTTGAGAGGAAGCGTGTCCGTCTGTGTTTATTTAAAAGTGCATGGCAAGAAGAGGGGGGGGGGGCAATGAATAATTTGTGCATAATTTCCAGATGGTGAAGAAGTTGTCACATTAACTAACTTCACCGCAGCAATATTTTGACACTAAAATGTTACAGATGCATGAGTATAATGTGTGAACAGATGAAAACATTCCTTCGAGACATCCATGTCTAAACTCGAGGCTCGAGCTGAAGGACGTCCCGTCGCCCCGGGGCCGAAAAAAAAAACAGGACCGGGGAGGATGAAAATTAAATTTGGGACGAATTTGATACAAGAGCTGTAGTTTTAAAGCTACAGCGAAGATGCTTGCATCACATAAAACTAGAAAACCTCGATGTCATACTAGCTTGTTGTGACGGAGGTTAAATAACGCTCCAAACTTGCGCTATATTTTGATGAGTAAAAGCGGTCATGGCCATTTTCAAAGGGGTCCCTTGACCTCTGACCTCCAGATATTGAATGAAAATGGGTTCTATGGGTACCCACGAGTCTCCCCTTTACAGACATGCCCACTTTATGATAATCACATGCAGTTTGGGGCAAGTCATAGTCAAGTCAGCACACTGACACACTGACAGCTGTTGTTGCCTGTTGGGCTGCAGTTTGCCATGTTATGATTTGAGCATATTGTTTTATGCTAAATGCAGTACCTGTGAGGGTTTCTGGACAATATCTGTCATTGTTTTGTGTTGTTAATTGATTTCCAATAATAAATATATATATACATTTACATAAAGCAGCATATTTGCCCACTCCCATGTTGATAAGAGTATTAAATACTTGAACAGATAAAAAAATGTGTGATTAATTTGTGATTAATCACAGTTAACTATGGACAATTAGCGATTAAATGCAATTAAGAATAGATAGACAGCTCTAAATTATAGCTAACACTCGCTAACGAGTCAGCAGCTGACATTTGCATTTACAGTGAGAGAGCTGACGATAACATTAAGTTAACTATGAGGAGTCAACACTCCTCAACAGTTCAAATCATGTTACTAATGACAACCTACTTACTCCTCTTCATCCCCTTTGGTTAATAAGACTGTAATGAGATCTCTCCATCACATTTTGTCCATGGCAACATGCCGCTCCTCTCCCCATGACGGGAGCATCTTGTCCAGCAGCTCCTCCAACTTTAAGCAGCAGGGCCGGTCCTAGCTTTTTGGGGTCCCTTTTTGACCAAATGCTACTTCTTAAACATAGAAAATATTTGAATTTAACTTTGCTGCATTGTTAAAGTCAAAATCAAAACAAACATGCAAATTATAAATTAAAAAACTAACAATAAAATTACTTTTTAAAATAAAAAAAAGGATTTATGAACAAAAATAAACCACTTTTAATGTTCGATTTATGTTAAAGGTCACTTTAAATGATTAACTAATGATAATGTAGAAAAACAAAGATTATAAATTTGGGACGGTCCGCATTCATTTCGGGACGGTTCCGGGAGGATGGTGAGAAACGTTAGTTGAGAGCCCTGCTTAACCCCTGCGGATTTGTTCCCTCCCTCTCCGCCTATTCACCCGTCCTCTCGCACATTTCCCGCTCTTCCTCCTGTGGATCTCGGATCAAAGCCTCGGTCTTCTTTGTGTTCGGATACCCTCTGGGGGCCCGGATCAATCGAATGTGTCTGGGAGGTATTGAGTTAGTCCGGCGCTGCAGGTGTTCTGCCCTCTCCCTTATCTCCGCCGCAAGCTTCTCATCTTGGCAACGGCACGACGTAATTCTATTAACGGTGGCTCGGTAGATTACCAATTTCACCAGATTAGCCCGGGCTAAATCCTCACTTTAAGGGATGAGAGATAGGGATGTGGATGGAGAGGTGGAGAAATACCACTACAGTGTATTGCCTAGTAGTGTGAGAACTGGCCACAAAATGCCCACCTACGGAGACAAACGAATGCACTTTTTGCCTTCCGCACACACACTCCCAAGAAAGCGTTTGTGTTGTGTAAGCTGCTTTGTAATGCCAAAGCCCATTATCTCTGTCCTTACGCAATTAGGCTGGTAAAACAAAGCCCACAGTAATTAATCATAATATCCCTGACGATACAGTATGTCACTGTGTCACCTCTGCTCCTGCTGCTTCACACGGCTCTCCCTGAGAGGACTTAAAACCATCTGGAGACACTTCTCTTACTACTGTGAGAGTTTCCCTGTCAGATCCCTGCGCCTGAGTCATACCAAAGATTTATTACAGTGGCATTAAAATCACGCAAAAAGGCACTCTAAAGTACTCCTCCAGGTCTCTTTGTATGTGTTTCTTCCTCTTTTTGTCTCTCATCATAGGAGAGTGTGAAGAAACTTATATTAAATGTGTTTTAACGCCACTCATTTCTTTAACGCATTAATGCAACTTGCGATTATTAGGTTGTAGTCGACTCAGATAGATACTGGCATTATATGAAACTACAAAACCTAATTAATCCATTGGTACCAACGGAGGAGGAGAGAGGAGGACGTTAAATAACGCTCCAAACTTGCGCTAAACTTTGGCGAGGAAAACCTGTCATGGCCATTTTCAAAGGGGTCTCTTGACCTCTGACCTCAAGATATGTGAATGAAAATGGGTTCTATGGGTACCCACGAGTCCCCCCTTTACAGACATGCCCACTTTATGATAATCACATGCAGTTTGGGTCAAGTCACAGTCAAGTCAGCACACTGACACACTGACAGCTGTTGTTGCCTGTTGGGCTGCAGTTTGCCATGTTATGATTTGAGCATATTGTGTTATGCTAAATGCAGTACCTGTGAGGGTTTCTGGACAATATTTGTCATTGTTTTGTGTTGTTAATTGATTTCCAATAATAAATCTATACATACATTTGCATAAAGCAGCATATTTGATCACTCCTTTGTTGATAAGAGTATTAAATACTTGACAAATTTCCCTTAAAGGTACATTTTGAACAGATAAAAAATGTGTGATTAATTTGCGATTAATCACGATTAAATATTTTAAAGAAATCACATAAACTGAAAAATAGGGGACATCAGATTACTGTATACCATTTCATTTTTTTAATGAATACATTTTTTACATTTTAACATTTTTAATTCATAATAGAAATACTTTTAATTACTTTTCCTGATGATTTAGATTTTTGCCGTGATGGTTTCAGTATCGGTATCGCGATATTTAGGCTGGGTAACGTATCGAAGTCAGAATTTTGGTATCATGACAACACTTCTTACTACTTTAAGAGTTTCCCTGTCAGATTCCTGCGCCTGAGTCATACTGAAGATTTATTATAATGGCATTAAAATCACACACAAAAAAAGGCATCCCTTAATGAAGTACTCCTCCAGGTCTCTTTGGTTGTGTTTCTTCCTCTTTTTGTCTCTCATCATAGGAGAGTATGAAGAAACTTGGCTGGCAGGTGTGAATGTAAGGTGTCTTCACAGCTTTCCTTCTGATCGGCTGGGTGCATGTAACATCTCGTGAGCTCCCAGAGTGCCTCTGTGTTTCAGCCACGGCAGCATATTGGCTCTGGCTTTCTTAAATCAGCTTTTACATTAATGTTTGTATCAGTGTGTGAGTGTTGTGTGTTTGCGTGCGCATGAAAGTCGATGCCAGGGATTATAGTCACAGAGAAACACTGACTCTGTCTTGTGTAAATCTGTGTAAGCCTGAAACACACACACACACACACACACACACACACAGCTAGTCATCCCTTCCACTATACACAGCTTAACAGCCCTCCTTCACCTCTGAACTGAGATCAGAGTCAAGTCAAGTCTGCTCAGCTCCACGCTGCGGCACCAGCAGACACTCAAGCTGGTCTGAGATCAGCACTAAACACAGGACGAGTGGGTGTGTGACTGCCGCGGGGTGTGAGGAGCGCTGATGGATGGAGGGAGAGGAACTGTATACGGACGTCATTACACCCGTGATTCACATAATGTAAGTAGGCTGTGGGGAGGAAAAGAGAAACCCGACGGCTGCACTCAGAGTTAATCCTGCTGAGTAAAACGGTGTGTCACAGAACTGAAGCACAGAAGATGAAAACACACACTGCACATTTCATGTGTTTTGCATGTAAGCAAATGTTTTTTTTTTCTTTTTTTAATTCCGCTGATAGCAGAGTGGGCAGGATGTGGGCTGGGAGGATAGAAAGTTTGACTGTGGGGCGAGTCGGAGGTGGATGTGAAGTGGGAATGAATGCTCCGAGGTCAATACCAAAACAATTGCTAATATATTCACCAGCGACAGAGAGAGAAAAGATCATTTTTAAACACAGGAAATAAAGAATGATTCCAACACTGGTTTCGTTCCCTCGGCCTGTTTTTGCATCTTTTTTCTGAGTCCTAAGAGGCCCTGACACGTCTTGTACCGGTGCTAGTCAGGGTTCGTTAGCATGAAATCCTCATGAAATCCAAATCCTTTCAAATTAAGTAAATGGCAAAAATTCAAAGATAAGATTTAAATCTGTAATCACTTTTTGTTCGCTGTTGAGGCACAAACTATTTTGAGCTTCAACATATTAATGATCTACATAATTAATGTTCAATAGAATCAAAGATGCGTACTGTCTCTGATACAATGTTCACGTCCTGCAAAATCTGTACATAATATCGCAGATGAGAGCGAATCATCTAGCAGTCATTCTGTTAGAATGGCAGGGCGGACTGGTTGTTTATTTACGCGCAATGATAAGCACGAATAAAACCATATTCATCACACTAATGGAGTGCCAAATAAACGTTAGATAGTTACTGAATAAGTACAAGAAAAAAACAAATCAATAACACAACAACAGTAGTTAATAACAACCTCATCACGTTATGTTTTTAACACACCTGATGCAACTCAGCAGCCCTTACTGTTGGATCGGGGCTGAGCATCAGCTGGTTCAGGTGTGTTAGAGCAGAGAGACCTGGAAAATGGGCAGGTAGGGGGTCTGGTGGTCTGGAGCTGGGAACCTAGAGTCTAGGCTATAGGCTAGAATAAATATAATTAATGAAACAGTATTTCAAAGTTTTCTGAATCTGCTCTGTTGATTTACAGAATATGATTTCACAGGGCAAATGTTGCCAGAAGGCTTAAATGTTCAGACGAAGGCTGTGATATCTGCAAATAATAAAATATTTATAGTAGCAAGTTTTGTTTCTGAGCTTTTTGGGCATTATCTATGGTAATAATAAAGATCCAAAATGAAGTAAAAGTGCATAGTTTTAGTTCAAAACCTTAACATTTTCTTGGGGGAGGACCACCAAACACCCAAATTATACTGGCCCTTTGCCTGTAATGTTTGCGAATCTTTAATTAAATAAACTGATCTCGTGTGCACACAGGACTATCTCAATAACCTAGCTTTGTCTTGACACATTGTTGACGTATTGTCTTATAATGAGTTTCATATTCTGTTTACTGATTAGGAGGGCACTCCATTTACTATTTGTCTCTGTCCATTGACGGTGAATTAAAGTTGTCGTGGCATATTGCGAAGGGAGAGAAGGGTCTCCGAAACGTCCGTAGCCCCGGGCCCCCTGGTCATATTAAGGCGCCCCTGGGTATTTGGTCATAAATCAAAGTATCGGACAAGTTAAAATTTTGACCTCAAGGTTTGTAGATGAAAAGTCAAGGCCTCACCAGGATTCATGAATGTCTGTTACAAAATTTCACGGCAATCCTTGTTGAGATATTTCACTCTGGACCAAAGTGGTGGAACTGACTAACACTGCCATCCCCAGAGCCACATCACTCGCATGGCTGAAAATTCTCCACTGACTGGGTCCTGGAAATTGCCGCCGTCTGCCTTTACACCTGCTTCTGTTCTTTTTTTTTTTGCGTACTGAACATTATAAAAATGACAAATGGCACAGATGACAACTCCAGAGCACGGATAAATCACTTTGGGCTACTATTCTGCTGAGCTTTTTATCCCCCTCCTCTCCCTCTCTGCCTCGTTTCCTCTTTATTACTGAGAGAAACGAATACTGTACGCTGCCACCGGCTCAGCAACACACCAGTGGCAAGGGAATATCCACCTCTGACACACATATATACAGAAACACTGTAGTGAGCATGAGGATTATGATGGAGACAATCATCATGCTGAAAATAGTGATGATGATACTCATATTAATGATTTATCTGAAATGTATCTGAGCAGCGTGATACACTACAGCCATTTGCATGGACAGTCGACCCCCCTGCTGTTTCTTGGACTTCTCAGGAGACAAATTTCCCTTTTATAACCGATGGCCGTCAGATTGTCTGGCAACTGTGACGTAGCTGGCAGAGTTAGAGACAAAAACCACACAAATACAATGGTGGGAGAGCACAAAAGTGCACATGAACAAGCAGGCAGCTTGACAATGAGCGAAGCAGACAGATTGTGCGAGAATGAAAAAGAAAGAGAGAATGAGGAATTTCAAACAATGGCAGAGAAAAAAATACAGTTTGGGTACACAGAGTGAGAGTCAGAGAGGGAGTCAGCTTGTCACAGATGTCCACACTTTTCCCTCCAGATCCGCGCCGGCCGTCCAAATGTAAATGCCACCGTCGCTGACGTGAGAGCAGCGTCAGGTGTCATGTCAGCCATGTCACGCTGAGTGACACGTTTGGTAAAGGCGGATCCGAGTGCGGCGGGGAGACAACGACGCGATCGGCATCAGCACAACAGATTGCAAAGAGCCGACGGCTGCAGAATGCACAAGATCATATAGTGACATTTTTTGCGTGGGTGTGAGCGTGGGTGTTCACATGCATGTGAGTCTGTTTGTCTGCGTGCATTCGTTCGTCCGTCCGTACAAGAGAGGCTTGTCAAACTCAGTTTGAGGCTGATTGACGATAATTTACATGCACAGTCTCTCGCTTACTGCCTTTCTCTTTCCGTTTCTCCCTCTATCTCTCAACTGTTTGTCAGATAACTCGCACAAAACGCCAGACAATATGAGGATATCATACTTAGTGTCTTCTGTGTTTACATCATTGTTCCCTTAAGAGGCAGAATTGGTGGCTGAATGCACTTTATGTGAGCAAATGTTGTCATAAATTGTTACCGTAAAACTGTCTTCTCTCTTTTCCCTCAGTGTGCTGTTTTGTGGTCCACAAACGGTGCCATGAGTTCGTCACCTTCTCCTGTCCTGGAGCCGACAAGGGTCCTGACACAGACGTGAGTTCAGCTTTTTCTCTAAATACCCAGATACCTGAGGGCCTCTCTCATGCACACACAGACACAATAACTATTTTAGTGGGGTCTTTGATATATTACAAGACAGTACGACATTCAATCTGTACTGTAGTAGAAGAAATAAATCTCATTAAAGGGCAATATATGTTTACAAAAAGTAGGAATCGATATTATTCAACAGCATATATCCACTGTATTTTAAATATCCATCTTTTTCAACCATCTCTTTATATACTGAGGAACCCATTGAAAACAATCTCAAGGGATTATTCTTAATAAAGAATTTCCAATAGACCGTGTAGTCTTTATTGAGTTTGGTTGTCCCATCAGTCTTCTTAGATTTGAAGTTGGCACAGCCATAACACTTAAAAGCTCATTTGGTTCTCCTCTCTCCGCCATCCTTACAGACTTAATGCAAGAAAATCCATTCAGACTGACCATTTACAATATATCATCCTATTGATTTGTTTTTGTATCAGCCTGTAGAATACAACCCTGCAGAATACCTCATATGAAGCACTTCTCTGTTGCTGCATCAGCAACTGTTTGCTTCCACACATCAGGTGTGATAACATTAGCGTCCTCTCTTTCCCCCCCAAAGCTCATCTGATGCTGTCGGGGCAGGGTGGCGGTGTTTTATCAGAGTTGGAGTCTGACTGTTTGGAGTGCATGTGTGACCCTGCTGTAGCTGTTGAGCCTCAGTCTCCTCTTCCCTCCAGCCAGCAATGGGATGTGTCCTTGGTTAGATAAGAGTGGAGGTCAAGCACAGCCGCAGCCTGCACTGATGTCTGTGTACTTAACATGCAACAAGCCAATAACACATTATGCACGTTAGAGGTGTAAGAAAATATCGATACTAGGGCTGTCAACGTTAACGTGATAGTAACACGTTAACGCAGTCAATCTTCTGGAGGTTGTAGCGGGCAACTTGCGATTTTTAGGTTGTTGCTGGCTCAGTTTTAAAGCTAGAGTGAAGAGACTGCTATCATATGAAACTAGAAAAACCTAAGGAATCCATTGGTATCAACCATGTCATACTAGCTTGTCGCGAAGGAGGTTAAATAACGCTCCAAAATTGCACTACATTTTGATGAGGAAAAGCGGTCATGGCCATTTTCAAAGGGGTCCCTTGATCTCTGACCTCAAGATATATGATTGAAAATGGGTTCTGTGGGTACCCACGAGTCTCCCCTTTACAGACATGCCCACTTAATGATAATCACATGCAGTTTGGTAATAATATAATAATACATTCACCAAGCTTTTAGAAAGGTGCTGAAGAAAAGCTCTCCGAGAGCCATTCTAGTTATTATTATTGTGAATTAATCATTTTAAAAATTTTGGCGGGTCCAAAATGAATGTTTTGTTTATCTCTGTGGATGATATCGGATGTTTGGTTCCCACTTCTAACAAGGTTTGTGAGCCAATAGTAAAATGACGTTGGTATCATGTGGTATCTCTGTGTCTTCAGTTAGTGTGGATAAATGGCTGAGATTGACGGTAAACCTGGCAACGACTTGTTGTGAAGTGAAAGTAATGGAGCCAGGGAGGGAGAATGCAACATCTAGTGGCTGAATGTTATCAATGTTATCAATAACACCTTTGAATGAAGTACTATTACAAAGTAGTATTACTACTTTTGCTAGTAAAAAGGTACTTTTCCCACCACTGGCTCCCGTACAGTCCCATCAGCGGTACTTTCTTCATCTCTACTGTACGACAAACATAAAACAAAAACAATTAGACGCTGGTGTTCTCGTGCTTCAGCATCACCAGGCTGAAAGACCTGCTAATGAATGTTCTATTTGCTGAGCCAATTAAGACGCACAACCACACCAATATCCTCTCATGTTTACACGAGCAAGAGCAACGTAGCAGCGCCTTACACATTTCATTAAATGTAATGACGATACTCTGTTTGTTCGGCACCGCCTCTCTGTGATTCTCAGGTCATTAAATAACACCAGAAGTCGTTTAAGTGTTTTCAAAGTAAAAGTGGATGCAGTTTAGGTGAAGCTGTTGTATTCCCAGGCGATCAACGGTGCACTTTTGTGTTACGCCTTGTGTTTTATCAACTTCTATCCTTGCAGTCGCTTCGTATTGGCATCTCTTCGCCTTGCCTTCTTTTTTTTAAGACTCATTAGTCTTGCCTCTTGCCTTTCAAGACCCATTGTTCATTTTCACTCCAGAGCTACCTTCTTGTTATTCAACCACGCATCTCCCCAGCTCTATCCGTCTATCTCCCTGTCTAACTATTTCGCTCTGTCTTCCACTTCCTGTCTTTTATCTCACACACAGACACACACACACACACACACACACACACACACACACACACACACCTGCATTCAAGTGCCCATTGTGAAATTTTGTTCTGCCTGTTTTTGTGCCCATTATCTACAGACAGGCTTTGGCACAGAGCGACTAGAGAGCCCTTTGGGGTTGGACCTCTTTGAATTCCAAATGATGATACAGTACGGGACTCGCTCAGACACAAACAAAGCCCTTATGGTCCTTTAATCTGGTCAGTTTTTTAAATTTTAAAACAGTTCCCATGCAGCATGGTTAAAGGCAGGGTTCACGATGTTATCCAGTAGACACTATTTGTTATATTGGTTTAAATGGTCTTTACACCCCGACAGCAATCCATTACTGATGAGCTCTGAAAAAGGACCGGAAAAAGAGCCGTCATCTGTGTCTGCTGTAATCCTGTAAAAACGTCTACCAATCACTGCCTCGTGGTCCGCTTGGAAAGAACCAATCAGATGCCTCCCTGCTCGTTCTCTATCCTTGGCGTGCACCAGCCTGAACTCAGAAGTGCGTCGCCGCCGCAAGATTACTGGAGAATGGAAGAGAAAAGTCAGCCCTGCAGTAGCACTGCCGCGGTTACTTGTAATGAGGTAGCATTGTTGAGTTGAGGTCCTCTCTCCGCTCTGTGACTGTGAAGTAGTTACGATGCGGCGGTGCTCGTGCATGTGTGTGGGGGTTTAGACGGAGCTCCTGAGGCGATGCAAATTATGCTAGCTTTCCAACATCGTCGACCCTTTCTTTAAGCTAAAAAAACAGTCAACTTGCCCATGATGCCACCGTGCAAACCAAAATCATCTGTGTCCCCACTGGATGCTGGTGCTCTATGCTAACTACACTCACCAGCCACTTTATTAGGTACACCTTGCTAGTACCGGTGGTCTTCATCTGCTTCAAGGTTGGACGTGTTGTGCGTTCAGAGATGGTATTCTGCATACCTTGGTTGTAACGAGTGGTTATTTGAGTTACTGTTGCCTTTCTATCATCTCCAAACACTCTGCCCATTCTCCTCTGACCTCTGACATCAACAAGGCATTTCCGTCCACACAACTGCCGCTCACTGGATATGTTCTCTTGTTCGGACCATTCTCTGTAAACCCTAGAGATGGTTGTGCGTGAAAATCCCAGTAGATCAGCAGTTTTTGAAATACTCAGACCAGCCCGTCTGGCACCAACAACCACGCCACGTTCAAAGTCACTTAAATCCCCTTTCTTCCCCATTCTAATGCTCAGTTTGAACTTCTGCAAGTCGTCTTCACCACATCTAGATGACGTAATGCACTGAGTTGCTGCCATGTGATTGGCTGATTAGCTATTTGTGTTAACAGAGTCTATCTCGCTTATCTGCACAAAATGACAGGATTTCTCACAGTGCTGCCGTACTAAAAATATTTCAGCATTTCCTTGTAGTGATGCTCTACTGCCAGCCACCACTACAGTACTTTCACATCTGGAGATTGTGGTCACACCCTAATACATGAGAACAGTAGGCTGATCAGACCAAAACTGAAGTTAGGGTGGGTGTGGTACATTACTTCTATTACTTAGAAATATAACTTTTGTTTTGGGGAACAATGTATGTTTTGTACATTTAGAAGTTGCATAGTTGAACCCTTTAATGTGTCTTTTAATTCAGTTCAGCGCTGAACTGAATTATCTCGCATTTTATGCTCAAATAGTGTCTTACAAACAAAATACATTCTTATTATTCCATTAAGATGCAACTTTATTACAGGTGGTATCAGTCTCCATATTATTTCTTGTGAGTGGTATGAAAAGTGCGCACTGTGTTGATGGCTGGACACAGTAACTGAACTAAATCTACACTGTAAAGAGACTGTGTCACAGATGTGTTGATGGTCTTTTCTGAGGCCATAGTTAGCAGTATTGGAATATACATATTAGACTACATTATGTACTGTAAGGGTTTAAGTACAACACTAATCCACCAACTGCTACCTCAACATCTGTCCATCTGAAATCACATTAGAAAATGTGTCATTTGGGATAAAGTTGTGTTCTGTACTCGGTGAAGTGTTTAACTAAAAGAAGCAGCAGCAGTAGAATTAACAAAGAAACAAATATCAATACACAAGATACTGTAGATACATTCTGCTTTCTTATCACAACTCCCTCAGCAAGTCACAATGTGGAAATGCACAGCTGACACAACACTTCATTGTTCCCTTTTATGGTGTTGACAGCGTTGGCACAGAGCGCAACTCATTCCTGAGTGTTCAGGAAACCATGTCAGTATTACACTTGTTAGCCTCAGCTCTGACAGCGGGTGGATGTTTCACACATATCAACAAAATGTCGGTCACTTTCGTATGTCGTCCCCTGATTGCATGATGCTTCAAGGACCTCCTTTGATAGATTAAAGGTGCTCTATATGATATTCAGAGCATTACTGTAATATATCATCATCAACTATTGTCTATGTAAAGATAAAGAGGAGTAATGTCTACCTGAGTCTATTACCCCTTTCACGCCGAGGACTCAAGCAGGGTTGAACCAGGGTTGGATGTGTGTATGAAAGGGTTAACCCGCGTAGATCGACTCAGACCAGGTTCGATTTCGATGTGAGATTGGGTTGAGAGAGAGAGAGAGAGAGAGAGAGAGAGGGAAGAGAGAGATGCACAGCAACCACAATAATAGCACAACAGCTATAAGGAGTAATACAAATAGGACTAATAACAATAATCAATAGCAGTGGGTGATAGTAGTAATAACAACAGTAAATGCCTTAATCCATGCAGAAAACCCATAAAAACACAATCATAGTAGAACCCATTAATTAAATATCAACCCCAAATCTGGGATTGATATTTATAAAGTAACAAGGCCAAGGCAATTTACATCTTAATTGAAAAATTAAGTAAGCAATTTAGTAAACCAGCGTAAAAATGTTGAAATACCAAACGATTCTCATTCTTAGTGGTTGCTCTAAGAGAAAAATATGTCTTTTTTTTTTTGTCATCAGGAGATGGATATGTGTTGGCTGTTTGTTCTGTTCCTGCTGATGGGCAGAGATGGTAAGTTTGAAAAAGTTAACATTACATAATTTATTGGAAAATAAATCAATTAACTGTGTAAAACGCGGTCACTCGAACTAGCAAACATACAGGCCCTGCAGTTCTTCAGAGCTTTTTATCCTCCGTTATTGCGAGAGGCACACTATAAACAGTCAATGTCAATAATAAAGGATGTTCAGACCAAGTGATCATTCAGAGCCTCATTGTGAAAGTTGCATCCTAGTTTAAAACATGAAACGGTTTCAAGCTCACAGGCTCTTCACCAGAGAATGCATTTCTTTTTCCTTTTACTCTTTGTTATTACTTACTATGTCACACGCATTGATTGTAATGATTTCATATCAATGTTAAAGATTCTAGAGGTATCGATCTGCCCAACCCTACAAAATATATTTCATTTCAATGCAAAATAAACATAAAAAAAAAAAAAAAAATTTATGATCTGTGTCCACAGCACATTATTTCAATGTTAGAGTTTGAGTTGCGTCTCCTGAGACTTTATTATGTTTTTGACTGAGTTAGTGTTTTTCTTTTGCAGGTCTGTGTCAACAAGAGGAAGTTTGCACGAAGTCGTTGATCAACTCCTGTGGTGACTGTATCAGATCTGGGCCATACTGTGTGTGGTGTCAACAGCTGGTGAGAAACAGAGTAACCTCTGTAACCTACATACTGTCTCTACTCAGGAGTTTACACCAGACTTCTTTTGACTGGAGCGGCCTCCACTCCTCATATCTATTTTAATTACTAACATTACAGTATCTTACAGTTTCTTACATTCCAATGACATAGCCAATCATCCCCAGGGCACACCCCTAGTTTAATTACCGAATGCAACTAATGCTATAGCAAACACCACATCCTGGTGCAGGCTTCTTATGAACAGATCATGGCTTCGGTGACAAAGACAGTCTGAAGACATGTTTTAACTCAAAGCCCCTCTATCGCTCTCTTTTTCTTTCCCACAGTGTGACACAAACACAGACAAAATCGTTATAACTCTGCCCTGAAACACCACAATCAAAAGAATCTAAGTTTCTCCTCAAAGTATTTTACTATAGAAACACTATAGCAGCGCCTCGATGTAGTCTACCCTACCATCGAAAACACTGCGGCGACTTGCAGAAGCCTGCAGAGCTCAGAAGTGCCCTCTAGGGGGCTCTTTAGTGGAGAAAACGTGATGAAATGCCATATAGGCTGCCTTACATGCTAGAAAACCTTCTGCACGCTGATGTACCACCACATGCAGCTGGTGCCCTTTTTATTTTTGTTGATGCCCCTCAAACAGCCTGATCCCGTCACTGTCTGTGAGTCTGACGCCCGGGACAGACGGGGCACGTCAGGAGTGCGTGGCGGCTGTGTGATTCATGCGTTGGGCATTCAGACCAGCTGCGTTTCTGCTACTGGGCTTTTGCCAGCCCTTTCTTTCTACATAGAGTTTGCCTTTCATAATGGTCATTTCATTTCATTATAAATGTCATTTTTATTTATTTTAGCAGGAGAAAGGTTAAGAAACATGTGGTTATTTGTAAATAATAATAATAATAATCCACAATTAAAACCCATTACTATATTCATTCATGGTGCTCTGCAAGTCACTGCATGTTCTACAACACTGCCCTGCACATATTTCAGAATAAGTGTTAACAAATGGAGGAATTCTGTCCACAGAAAAAAAAAACGCTCGACGGCTTTTATTGTGAAATGAAAGCAGGAAGTGTTGATTTATAAATAAATCTTTACTTTTTTTCATGTCCGTAACATATTTTACAGATATAGACATTGAAACTGTAGTACTTTGTTGGTATGATGTCAATATACAGTCAATAGGTAATTTTCTGTTGCTGCTGTGAACCGTGCGGCTCGAGTCAAAAATAGGCGAGACCTCAAATCTCTAAAAGAGACGCAGCCGACACACAGCCAAGCCACACATAAGACGCGCGTCTCATGCGGGCTCTGTGGCTGCTCGAACCTATTAACACGGACACCAAAATAAAAAAACAACAGATGACGCAGCCGTCACGCGCTGCTCCCGCGTCGGTCTGGCCTGGCGTCCTCTTCCCTCCTTGTGTCGCCAACTGTGCAGCTCAGTGTTGGTTTCAGTTCATTTAGGTTGGCAAACAGATACAGACATAAATCAAAATACTTTCGGGATGAGGGTTACAGCATTCATTGCCCATCACAGTCTCAACGAAAGTTGCTCTCTGCATTCGTATGTAGCACACCAACATTTTAGGTAAGACCCGTCTTCTTGAAGGTTGGCAATCAATCAAAAATGTGAAATGATAACCTGAAACGTAACTATGATTGAAAAAAATGGCAAAAATGATGCAGACTGGAAATAGTTAGGGAATAAAAACAGTATTAGTGTTAAAAAGTCAGCAGAGTCGTGTGGTGAACATTATACAGATATTATAGTACAGATATTCATTGAGACATTTGAAAACTGACTTTTACTTGAGTTTTATAGTATACTGCAGTTTGCTAAGACAAAATGAAAGGGAGTAATAGTAACAACATTATATGCAGACACAGATGAGAGTGAACTTTGTATATCTTTAGTATAAATGACAATTCTTGTCTTTTTTTTCATGTTTTTTCCTTCCCTTTGTACAGAATTTCACCAAAGCAGGGGAGCAGGAAGCAGTACGCTGTGACACCATAGCTAAGTTGATGGAGAGAGGCTGCAAGAGGAATGAAATCATCACCCCAGAAAACCGTGTAACGATTTTAAAGAAAGATCCTCTGTCCGAGTCATTCAACCAACAGGAGCAACAGCCCGTCCAGCTGAGTCCACAGAGGATTAGTCTGAAACTGCGACCTGGTCAGTGGAATCAGTTAATTCCAGATCAGAGTAAAACTAGAGCAGTTTATCTGGATGTGTACAGGATTGGGCTGGGCAGTCAGAAATTCTAATAACCTTATTATGTTTTCATGTGTTTCAATATCATCTACCATCACAATGTATAAACTTAATGTTACTGAACTTCAAATATTCACACATGAGCATGGTAGCATTTTATTTTCGTATCTTTCTTTCATCGGTTTGTTTCTCCTCTGTGTTTACAGGGCTTCCTACCACATTCCGTGTTTCTTTTAAAAGAGTTCAGGGTTATCCAGTTGATCTCTACTACCTGATGGACCTGTCTTACTCCATGAAAGATGACTTGGAATTTGTCAAAGAGCTGGGACAAAGTCTTTTTGCAGCACTGAAAAAAATCACTGAACATGCTCAAATAGGTAATAATCAATCTTAATAAGGCATCTTGAATTCGTCCAAAATACTAATATTTCTTATTTGATAACACTTTAGAATACAGCCACAAAGTAAAGTGTAATTATCTTGTACATATCACATATCAATAAATACATATTGGGACACATACTGTAAGTCGGTACAAGGAAAGAAGTCAAGAGGTTTGTTTTAAGGAGGGACTTAATAGATTACATTTTAAGTATTTTTTAAACTGAAAGTATATCGAACGCCGATGGCTGTGACTAAGCCTCGGTATGAGAATGAGAATGGTCTTCTACTTTGGTCCACTCCACAATTTGCAAGGTAGTCAGTGTCTTGAATTTAGGGCATATACTAAGATAATGCTCTCTGGAGATGCTCCAGCAAAAATAGACCAGATGCAAACACACTCTGGCTAGAACAGCAGCGTATTGTCTCCAGTAGCCACAAAGATCTTGTGTATAGTATAGTATAGTATAGTCTCACTGTACTCCCTCCCTTGTACTTACCGGTATGTATTTTGTTGGTATCTCATGTTCACAAACTATTAACACAAAAAGTAAAGGCTTTAATCTAATGCGATGCCTTTTATTTAAGTTTGTTATTTATTAAAGGGACTGTTTGTAACTTTTTAAGCGTATAAATGTAGCGGGTCGCCACACGTGCGCGCGCTCGCATGTGTGCGCTCGCATGTGTGCGCTCTCGCATGTGCGCGCGCTTGCATGTGTGGCCGCTGCCTCTCCTGCTCTACCTGCCTTCACTCAGACAGCGCGCGCATTCTCGCTCAGCTCACTCCACCTCTAGACGTGAACGCACGCTCACTCCACACTGCAGAAGAGTTAGTTTAGCTCTGAGAATATCTAGTGAATGTAAAGTGGACGTTTGTGCAGAAATAAATGCTGCAGCCCCTCCAGACCAACAGAGGTTTCCCGTGTCTTGGGAAGTGACGGAGCTCCTCAGCGAGTAATGTTATCGTCTCGTTACCTACCGGGTGCCGGTGTCTCCCTGCTCTCTCCGGCTACGGGCGGAGAGAGCAGGGAGACACGCTGCAGAGCCCCACTGCATCAGCCTGTGCTGAGGCAGGAAAAGCCAACACTAAGATCAGATCTAAATCATGTTCATGGAGAGAACTTCATCTGGTCAGCTAACATTACTGCCAAGCAGCTGAAATATAGAGTGATATTGTGGTTTTAGCTGACGTGTGTCGCCTCACTGTTTTGAGCGATGCTCGTTCATGTATATTTAGAGCGAGCAAGCGTGAGCTCGATGCTGACTTTCGTTGATTTCCCGGCCACAGGTGTCGCTATTAAGAAGCATTTCTGAAAGTTACAAATAGTCCCTTTAATGCATCTCATTGGTCTCAAATGTTTGATAAACCTTTCCAATAAGGAAAAAAAAACAAGAATAAGGAATCAATAGCTGTTTCCATAACTACAGGGTTTGGTGCCTTTGTTGATAAGACCGTCCTCCCTTACACGAACACCAACAAGGAGAAACTGTTGAAGCCATGTGATGAGAGTGACCAGCAGTGCCAGCCTGCCTTTGGCTACAGACACGTGCTTAGTATGACACCAAGCCAAGATGAGTTCAACAGAGAAGTGACCAAGCAGTCCATTTCTGGGAACTTGGACTCTCCAGAAGGGAGTCTTGATGCCATGATGCAGGCTGCTGTATGTGGGGTAAGGACTCAACCAAAGAGATAACTATGTACTGTGAGTAACACAATAGAAAAGCAAGCATGGGTTTATTATTAGAAAAGACTTAAATTAGAAAACCTTCTGTTTCCTAACCCTAACCCATTCAAGTAGCAATACCATGTATAACACTCATTCTAACGTCAACTGTAATGTTATTTTAATAACACGACCACTGTATCCTGACAGTAGTGCGTGAGACAAGTAATCGGGTTCCTCTGCATCCTCCGGTGCTCCTGATGGCTTTTGCAAGTTTTCACCGCGCCTCAACCAGAACCAATCAGAGCCGAGCTGGACCAGTCTCTGAGCAGCTGTCAATCACCGCTCACGAAAACTCACAAACTCTAATCAAACGGTCAAACTAGGCAGCGCTGATCAAATATAAATACAGAGTCTAGTACTGTAATGCCTTTCTCTCTCCTCAAATGTCTTCAGAAACATATTTTAGTGTACTGTTTAGCTGTGAAATGAGAAAGTCACCATGTTGAAAACATCCATCCATCCATTATCTGTAAACCCTAGAGATGGTTGTGCGTGAAAATCCCAGTAGATCAGCAGTTTAAATACTCAGACCAGCCCGTCTGGCACCAACAACCATGCCACGTTCAAAGTCACTTGAATCCCCTTTCTTCCCCATTCTGATGCTCGGTTTGAACTTCAGCAAGTCGTCTTCACCACGTCTAGATGCCTAAATGCATTGAGTTGCTGCCATGTGATTGGCTGCTTAGCTGTTTGTGTTAACAAGCAATTGAACCGGTGTGCCTAATAAAGTGGCCGGTGAGTGTATATAGCATGTGTAGCATTACACACTGTAGACTGATTGTAGGCAGGTGTCATTATACTATTTCAAAGGTGAGAAAATGAGAACTTTACAGCCTCAGAGCGAATGACATGACTCACCAACACCTATTCTCCCATCCATCCATCCATCCATCCATCCCGCGCTCACCATCACTCCATCCACACTCCTCCATCTCTGCCCCCCAGCTTCTGAATCTGTGTGGTCGTCATGACGCTCATGAATCCGGCCCGGGGCTCGGACACACACACACACACACACACACGCACACATTTTCACTTTCTATCTTACACACCCTCTGCCCCTTTGCACTGTGGGTTGTGAGTGACCCTCATGTCGGCCTCAGCGAGCGAATGGCGTCATCTGTCCGGCAGATGCTTTGATCCATTCGCAGAAAAGAGAGAGAGATGTATGCATTAGCATTTGAGTGAAAAGCGCTCTCTCTCTCTCTTCTCTCTGTTTTTCATTCAGCACATTGTGAGGCGTAGGTGGTGAATAGTGCTGTATTATCAGTCAAGGATCACTCTGGAACCGGTGAATGAAGGTGACTCATCCATAGAGAAACAATATGGGTTTCACAGCCAGATTACATGTGCATAATAGGCCGAGATATTTGACCAGATCAAGCCCTTTTAAAATCCTCTTTTTTTCCCCGTTTTATATCTTTTTTAGTGACAGATTTGGTCGGTGTGACCGGGCAGATTAAGCTTTACATGGGTATATTGCTGTTATACTCTCTTTGGCAGATCCTCTTTCCAACCATCTGTCTTTCGCCCCGTTCATTAACAACACTGCTGCAGAGCGTTTGCATGTGTTTCATGTATTTTAGATGGCTTTTTTTTCCCCATCCCACTCCATATGTTTGATTTCTCACATATCCTTACTGGACATTTTTTGTCCATGATTTAGAAATTGGTTTGCTGTGGATATTTGTTTCTTCTTTTCCTTCTTTCTCTGTCTCAGCAGCACACTTTTACGAGATCTGGCAACAAACATTAGCTTAGCTGTGGAAATATCTAATGTTAGCAAAAGAAAATATAAATACAAATATAACCCAATCGTCTTTCATCCATCCATACGACGTTCACAACACTTCCAAACCAGGTGGGGGGTGAAAGGGGGAGGCAAACACGCCATGACCACGCCCACTTTGGAGACAGGAAGTGAATACTATTTCAAACCATTGACGGAGCTTGTCATCTTTGTTATAGAGCATCTTTGCTACAGCACACACACCTCCCTTTCACTAAAAGTTGCAGATTGATGATGGATGGATGTCATGGTATTATTGGTTGATACTAGCTGACGCAAGCACACATCATATTTTGTTTTACAGGAAGAAAAGATGAATGTACTATGATTAGTGGGGCTGTAAAATGTGTTGTTTTGCCACTAAGCCAGCAGCGGAGACCAATGAAAACCAATTCATACTTTCTTACACACACTAGATGCCGACGCAATGCAGTCAGCTTATACAACAGTTAGGTTAGCCCGCTACAACAGGTTGCGATGGCAATGCTGCACATAAAAATGGCGGCCGCTCTGACCATCCTGCTATGTTGATTTGAATGGTAATGTCCATTCTACTCCTATTCTATTTCTATGGATATGTAAGCACACGTTGTAATTTGTTCTACAGGAAGAAAACATGATTGGATTTTGATATAAAAATACCAAGAAATAGATTTTTTTGTAATTTGTTTTAGATATATTGTTAAATAGGTGCACAATATGAGCAGGGAGGTGGTCTAAAAAGGTTAAAAAGACATTTTTCGTTTCATCTCAACTTTAAAATTGCTGTTTTTTTGTCACAATAATTATTTCAGCTCAAGTAAAAAGTGGATTTCGCAAATATGTACAGTGACTTATCCCTCCTGTTGTCTTCGGGTCAAATTTGACACGTTTTCAAACTTCATTATATCATAAATATGGATGTCTTTCACCTCATTTTTCAGATCTTTTTTTTCAGACATTTTTTTTAGACTTTTTTTTCAGACTTTTTTTCAGACTTTTTTTTCCAGACTTTTTTTCGGACATTTTTTCAGACATTTTTCAGATCTTTTTTTTCAGATTTTTTTTTCAGACTTTTTTTTCCAGACTTTTTTTTCGGACATTTTTCAGATCTTTTTTTTC
>CAKAOI010048661.1:71562-116570 GCA_916701655.1 Sebastiscus albofasciatus
GCGGGGGGGGGGGGGCTGGAGCCGATCCAAACTAACATTGGGTGAAGGCGGGGTACACCCTGGACAGGTTGCCAGACTATCACAGGGCTGTCACATAGAGACAGACAACCATTCACGCTCACATTCACACCTACGAGACATTTAGAATCAACTATTGGACTCGAGACACGGGGAGAACATGCAAGCTCTACATAGAAGGGCCCCAAGCTGGGTTTGAACCTGCGATCCTCTTGCTGCGAGGCAGCAGTGCAAACTAAAACCAAAACCAAGCAAGTAAACTTTCTCATTTTACAGCTGAACAATACACTACAAGATGTTTCTGAAAACATTCGAGGAGAGAAATAGGCATTACAGAAACAGAATATTGATTCATATTTGATCAGCTTTGCTGTAGAGACTATGATTTTTTGGCGCTGTGAAATCTTACAAATGCCATTAGGAGCACTGGAGGAGGCAGAGGAACATGACGTTTTTCACAGATTATTGGTCATGCACTACTGTCAGGACATAGTTACAGTTTTATAACATTTTTTTTTTATCATATTTGCTCAAAGTTAACGGCTTCAGCTTTAAGCCACTAATTATGATAGAGGTCCATTTACAGACATTCTCATAATCATTTCATTATTTATGAGCTCGTTATCACACCAGAGGAAATAAATAAATTCATAAAGTTCATTAAAATGCTGCATGACCTGCTGTTAATACACTTGTCCTTAATGGGTCCTTGAAGCACAAATGATGCAGGATGACGATCACCAAAACTGTCCAATTGAACCAAACCACGGGAATGAAAGTACACCATTATTGTCTGGATGTGAAAGAATTTTGTAGTGTTGGCTGGCCGGCGAACAATCACCCTATATGAACAGTAGTCAAGTGTATAGAAAAAGGCGGAGGAAAACAAGCAGTAAGAGCTGATCTGAGGTCTGCTGTCCAGCTGCCGTCTATCACTCGTGAACTCCAACCAAATGGTTAAACTAGGCAGCGCTGATCAAATATGAATCAATATTTTGTGACGTTAATGCCTATTTCTCTCCTCAAATGTTTTCAGAATCATCTTGTAGTGTACTGTTTAGCTGTAAAATGAGAAAGTTTGTGACGCCGCCGAGTTCCGGCCACATGACCGGAGCACAGCCAATAGGAACGCTCTCTCAATGAAATGACCTGTGATTGGTTAAAGTCTCCCATCACGGGCTAGATTTTCTAAAGCCTGAAAACAGAGCCATGAGGAGGTGCAGAAGTCTAGTTTTCTCTCAGAACACTTGAATTACAATATGCTAAAAGGTTATTGTGGAATTTTTTCCCAATGATGCCAAAAATATACTGCCTACTGCCACTTTCTTTTGAAAGCCTAGACTTAAGAGGTGGGATGCAAAAGGTTTACAACATACCCTAGGCAGCAAAGCCAATTTAACCAATTAAAAGTTAAAAGTTCCTAAAACATATTGTTGTTTAGGACAAAATAGGTTGGAGGAACAGCAGCACTCGACTGATTGTGCTGACCACTGATGATGGATTCCACATGGCCGGTGATGGAAAACTAGCCGGCATACTGGAACCCAATGATGAACGGTGCCACATGGAACGCAACCTTTATACCAAGAGCACTGAGCTGGTATGTATGGGATCACAAAAAGGACTCAACAATCAATGCAGTGCCATGTTAGCATAACTGATGAGCAAAACTATAAAAAATAACTCCCAGGTTGTAATAAATTACAAGTATCCATTTTCATTTCTATCGCCACACTGATTTCACAAAGGTGAAACATGGACATTAGGTTTACAAACTGTCACTGATTTCTATGACCGTTGTGTGCAGGACTACCCATCTGTTGGACAACTGGCTATACAGCTGAAAAAAAACAATATCCAGCCGATATTTGCGGTGACAGAAAATGTGAAGAGCGTGTACGAAGTAAATTTACCTTTTATTTCTGCACCTAATTTTATTTATTTATACAGTACACATTATATTGTTACTACGATGGATTTTTCATTTGACCTGGTTATTTCAGGAACTCTCTGGGAGGATTCCAAAATCAGAGGTGGGAGTTCTGTCAAAGGATTCTACAAATGTTGTTGAATTGATCGAGAGGGCCTACAGCGTAAGTTGTCACTTTGCTACCTTTCTCCTTTTGCATGCTTGTGTAACAGTACTTTGTGACCAATGCATTATTTTCCACATGATTTTATGCTATTTTTTGTCTATATCTCACAACCCTCTAAAATGTGTACCATGACAGAGGTTGTCCTCCAAAGTAACTGTGACCCACGACAATCTGCCTGAGGACGTGAGAGTCGTCTACACCCCTAAATGCACACATGCAGGACCAGAAAGCGAGACTGAAGGGATTTGTGACAATGTACAAGTGGCAACGGAGGTCAGTTCTTTTTGTGTTTTGTTTTTTTACTTTTCATGGTGATGTTCGTGTATCAAATACACATACTGTAGTTCTTGGTTTTAACATTGTATTGGAAGCTCCGCATGTCCACATTGTGATTCTCATTCAAAAGTCATCCATCAATCAGTGATCAGTCATCAATCCTGGTGGCCCCCCAGACTAAGTAGGTAGCCCAGGCATCCTTCGCCCTGGCCCCCCTCCTCCAGTTCTTCCGGGGAGATCCCAAGGCCTCTCCAGATCAGATGGGATACATAATCCCTCCTTCACCATATTCAGGGTCTCCCCCCCAGAGTCTCCTCCCAGTTGGGCATGCCCAGAGTAGTGGTTCTCCACCAAGCTCCCTCCAGATATCTGAGTTCTTCCCCCTATCGCTAAGGTTGAGCCCAGCAACGCTGTGAACTAAACTCATCTCAGACGCTTGAATTTGCAAATTATTTTAGTCTTTGCCCAAAATTCATGATCATGAGTGATGGTTGGGACTTAGATCCACCTGTAATTCAAGACTCATGGCCTCGGACTTGGAGATACTGATGCCACTGGATGCCAGTGCGTGTTGGAGGTCACAGCCTGATGAAGCTAGCAGAACAACATCATCTGTAACAAGCAGAGATGCACGCTCTTCACCTTGGCAGAATAAGGCACAAATCTGGCAGAGCCCAACACAAACTGAGAATGAACTTGACTTCCTGCCAAGAAAGTAGACACAGCTCTCACTTCAGATATACCATAACCAAATGGGCCATAGTAATGGCACTGGCACTTCATACCCCCACATTCCCCTCGTCAGTATCATTGCAATTGCAAAGAGCATGCCCACTGTTCCGCAACCAGGAAGGAATCTGCATTGCCTCTCCGGAATCTGAGGTTCGACAATTGGTAGAGGTCTCTGAGGAAGTCAAACAATTCAGAGGCAAGTGGTCAGGCATTGAGATGCTGAAGTCTCTAGACATTGTTGAGCCTGTGCAGGCCAGGGTGGCCAGGGCCAGGCAGAGGCTCCCAGCCAAAGATAATGCCACAATGGTGGAAAAGAGGATCCAGCTGATTGTAGAACCTCAGATTCAGGAAGAGCTGAGAAGGAGAGCTGAATACTCTGAATATTAATACCCATGTTTAAAATGTTGTAACAAATGTATTACACTTCTGACCTTACAATCCTTACCGCCCTCTCCAGATTTCGTTTGATGTCACAGTGACAGCCCTCTCATGTATGGAGGAGAAGTCTTTCACTATCAGACCACTGGGCATTAAAGACACATTGACGGTGACCATATCTACAAATTGTGAGTGTCAATGTGAGGACCCAAAGGGCACAAACACACACTGCAAGGACAAGGGAAGAGTCAGCTGTGGTATTTGCAGGTAAGCTTTATGCCTCCTACACAATGATTTCATAAAAAAGTATTTGGTCTTCGCCTAAAAATTGCGAGCATCAGTCATTTGTTCAAACATGTAAAATGACCTGTTTTCCTGACAAGCAAACTCGAATAATGCGAATAATGACCGACTGTCCTCTGTCAGGAGCAAAAAAATGCATAGCATAGCTTGATGTCGTAGCTTTGTGCAAACTATCCTCTGATGCACGGGCGCGACAATCCAGAGACAACCAATCACACTCTCAGGGAACGTGGTGCCACAGCTGTTTTCTACTCCAGCTCAACTATGTAAGCAGCACTTCAACGAATGGGGGAAATGCCGATTGTAGTGATCAATGGTTACTCTATTCCAATGGCGGACTCAGGCCTCCATCAGACAGAGACATGTCACTAAAAAACATAGTTTTCCTACGGTTCAGCACGCCTGGTGTGCACTCCTCTCTTGCGCTGTTGTTTTCAAGCATTTTTTAGAAAGCGTTTTTTGTGCTGCGCCTGTAGCGACGCGTCTCTGTCTGAGGCTGTCTGAGGGGCAGGGGCGGAAAAAATAAAACGGGCAAATTCACAGGTGAATTTCGGGAAACTTGAGCTGTTATTAAGATATGATACAAAGTCCATCATTTTCCCTTGTGTCCCCTCTCAAAATAGTACGATGTCATCGTTAAATCTGAAATCTGAGATAAGAAAACAAAAACGGATCAGTTTTTATAATAAAATGCATCATAGAGCGAAGAAAGCTGTGACTAGCTCTTTTTTTGTGTTTTTGTTACGGTTTGTATTTTTCTTTGCTGATCTGAGGTTTTATTGCTCTTTCTAACATGTCCTCATTCAGCTGCAACGAAGGCTTCATCGGTCAGTTCTGCGAGTGCTCCATTGGCAACAAAGACGAGCGAACCCTGCGTGCATCCTGTCAGAGGCAGAATGGCACCGAGTGCGAGAGTCAAGGAGACTGCGTGTGTGGCAGGTGCCAGTGCCACAC
The DNA here is from genome assembly GCA_916701655.1 of Sebastiscus albofasciatus. Classification (NCBI taxonomy): domain Eukaryota; kingdom Metazoa; phylum Chordata; class Actinopteri; order Perciformes; family Sebastidae; genus Sebastiscus; species Sebastiscus albofasciatus. The sequence continues at coordinate 76,320 of CAKAOI010048661.1, forward strand.
CACAGTGACCGGAACCAGTTACCATGGTGACTTCTGCGAGTGTGACGATGATCACTGTGAGAGGTTCCAGAATAAACTATGTGGAGGTAGAGTTTCAGTCATTTCCAAATTATCTGGATTTTAAAGTTTTACAGCTAAACAAAATTGCCTTTATGGTTTAACAGATATGCAGAAGTATTTGTGATCCCTCTTTAGCTCCTCTTCCAAGGTTTTTGCCATTGTTGTGATGTTTTTTCAGACTCTAGTGCTGACTAGATCTACTGCCCCCCACTATTTATGGGCTTAGGTGCACCTTGCAGATACTTGGCATTAATTCCCAAGTTTGTTCACAAACCACCCCTCAGTTGTAATGCAGGAGACGTGAGGTTGCAAAGTACAGCTTTCTAACTCTTCTCTCCATTTCTCTCAACTTGTAGGAAACGGCAAGTGCAACTGTGGCAAATGTGAATGCGATTTAGGCTTTGAGGGCTCAGCCTGTCAGTGTAGGAAGTCTGAGGAAGGCTGTCGCACCCCTGAGAACACCGTGTGCTATGGTAGAGGTAACTGCAAGTGTAACCGCTGTGAATGCAACGAGGGATACCAGCATCCACGATGCAAGACATGCCTCGGCTGCCCTGACCCTTGCCAGACCAAACTGTAAGGAGTCCAAACTTCTACTTAACCTTTACTTTCAAATTATTATTGAAGGTTTGATTCACCAAAATTACAAAAAAAAAAAAGACTTCCCAGTATTAGGTCATATATCAACAAAGTAGCTCCACAACTGACCTTATTATTAATTATTGCTATTAATCTTGTTTTCAGGAACTGCATTGAATGCAAGGGCTTTCAATCAGGTCCCTTTGAAAAAAACTGCAGTGAGGCTTGCAGCCAGATTGCTTACGCGATGGTAGATCAGTTCCAAATACAAAGCAAGAAGTGCCATCAGAAGGACTCGGCGGGCTGCTGGATCAAATTTAATCTGGAACAGTTGGTCGGAGTGGACCGCTACTACGCTGAAATCATGAACCAGAGAGGTAAGCTGCTGATGAAATACAGAAAACGCTTCAGAGCCGTCAAACTCTTAAATGTAAGTTTTCATTGGTTCCAATATTTGGAAACATTAAACAGGACTGAGACTGCCAGGCTAGGCTGTAGGCTACTTTAAGAGTAGCTGTGCTATGGTCACAATCATATGGTAATTCTAACATGCTGATGTTAAGCTGGTGTGATGTTTATCATGTTCATGCATGCTTACATTTGCTAATTGACACCATGGATGTATGAAGAGAACTGGATTCAGCATTGGAGGCTCCAGTTCACACCTATGAGAGCCGGAATGACTCGACTGCCGAGTGATAAAGAACCCGGAGCTTCCGCATCCGTTGGGCTCATAGATCAGGCGCAGTAGTGTTTCCTTTAACCCCACTGCCCAGCCCTCCCTCCAGCCTCGGTCTGGGTCTCATTCACATGAACGGAGGCAGGAAAATAACTCTGCATTCAGCTATTAGTGCATATTATTGTAAGATTAGATTTATTTTTGTAAAGACATATTTTATACAGTGTACATATTGTATTCTGCTCTTTAAGTTAGAGAGGGAGCTATATGGTTTGGCGCACCTTGCGTGCTTGTGTGATGAGTGATGGTTAAGATTGGCAGAGGGATATTAAGTGAGGTGCTACCTTTTTGAGTTGTCCTAAGCTGAGTGGAGGGATGAATAGAGGAATCCTGTTGAACAGACCAAGCTGTCCCCGTGCCTTTGTTCTACCCACAGCCCTACAGGAGTTTAATTAAGTAATAAGTAAGGTTATAGTTAAGGTAGCGAGAAGCCTGCCTTACATTATGACACATATAATTAGCTATAAACACAGCTGAGGCTGATGGGAAGTTTAGCAGGTATGTGGTCATAAACCAGGCCTATTGGACAAATTAAAATGTTGACTCGATGATGGTGTTAGATGAAAATTCAGAGGATCATCAAAGCTGTTACAATCCTGAGGTGAACATGGATGTTTGAACCAAACTCATTTTGTTGAGGACAAGTGGTAGACCGACGGACCAGGAACGGACCAACAGGCAGACCTAAATTGCTAGAAAATTCAGCAGACATACATACATTCATTCTTGCATTTGGATATGTGAAAAATGTCTGTAATTCATCCCTCTTCCTCCAGAATGTCCGGAACCACCCAACGTCATAGCTATCATCGGAGGCTCCATTGCGGCGGTGGCTCTCATTGGCGTCCTGCTGCTGATGATCATCAAGGGACTTCTCCACCTGAAGGACCTGAAAGAGTTCAAGAAATTTGAAAATGAAAAGAAGAAATCCAAGTGGGCAGAGGTGAGAACATTTATTTCTTTTATTATCACTGCTAACAAAAATAAAAAAATAGAAATAAAATCATTTTAAGAGCAAGAACTTTCATGTTGGTGTCATTTTGCCACATAATCAAGTATTGTGTATTGAAAGCCTCCTTTACGGTTTGAATGGCAAGATACATGATCCACACTGTAGAAAAATATTCAGTTTGGGCCATTCTGCAGTACAATAATGTAAAGATGTGCTACTGCTGGAAGTAGCGTGCTGTTTATGTAGCATGATGAGAAAACTGTGAGAGAACACAAAAGTAGTTTCCAAAAAACATTCCCACCATGACCTTTCATTGTGTTACTACATCAGCCACAACTTGACTTGAAGGTTTAATTGGAAAAGAGTTGGAAAGAATGATCTGAAGGAGAAACAGTTATTAATTATTCATACATTGATCTTGTTGTGCTTTATTATTCCAGTTGATGTTGTGCTTACATGTTACATATTACTAAATAAATGTTGTGCAATGAAATTATCACAAACTAATGTTAGCATGCTACCATTATACATACATGTACTACCGTACTTACACAAGTGTTCACACTCAAAAGTATGGCAAAATGCGGTGCACCCTAAGTACCCGGATGTTGTACTCATAACTGTCAAAATGTTGGTTGTGGAACGCTGGACACTTCTCACCCTCAACGGTCGCCATATTTGCTACGTAGCGGAAGGGGGAGGGGCCTTCGACCTATTTCAAACTTGTGAAAATGGCGGGCGAGGAAGCTGCAGCGGTTGTGATTTTAACGCCAAACACATAACTATACAACATGAACTTATACATGTGTTTTTTTCCCACTATAATGTAGTTGGATAGAAGCCATTATTGGGTTGCTTTATCTGTCTGAATTGAATTATTAAATCTTAAATCTCCCTTTTAAGGTACATTTTGAACAGATAAAAAATGTGTGATTAATTTGCGATTAATCGCGATTAAATATTTTAATCGATTGACAGCTCTAGTTATTATCGAAGGAAAGATGAAACATCAATACAACATTATGAGAGACCAGCCTTTTTTGTAAAGTGCTTGTTCCATAACATGTGAAATCTTGAATTTCAGTGACTTAAAGACAATATTTTAAAACAACATAGATGAAAAGAAACTAATTATTTGGATTAATCTCTGTTGCCAGGCTGACAACCCCCTGTTCCAGACTGCCACCACCACTGTCGAAAACCCGACCTTCACTGGTGCATCAGGATGACCACTGTGACCAACCCGACCTTCACTGGTGAATGAGGACGACCACTGTGATCAACCCGACCTTCACTGGTGAATGAGGACGACCACTGCGACCAACCTGACCTTCACTGGAGAATGACGACGACCACTGTGACCAACCTGACGACCACTGTGACCAACCCGACCTTCACTGGAGAATGACGACGCCCGCTGTGACCAACCCGACATTCACTGCAGAATGACGACGCCCGCTGTGACCAACCCGACCTTCACTGCAGAATGACGACGACCACTCTGACCAACCCAACTGTCACTGGAGAATGATGACGACCACTGTGACCAACCTGACCTTCACTGGAGAATGACGACGACCACTGTGACCAACCTGACAACCACTGTGACCAACCCGACCTTCACTGGAGAATGACAACGACCACTCTGACCAACCCAACCTTCACTGGAGAATGATGACGACCACTGTGACCAACCTGACAACCACTGTGACCAACCCGACCTTCACTGGAGAATGACGACGACCACTCTGACCAACCCAACCTTCACTGGAGAATGACGACGACCACTCTGACCAACCCAACTGTCACTGAAGAATGATGACGACCACTGTGACCAACCCGACCTTCACTGGAGAATGACGACGACCACTCTGACCAACCCAACTGTCACTGGAGAATGATGACGACCACTGTGACCAACCCGACATTCACTGGAGAATGAGGACGACCACCGTGACCAACCCGACCTTCACTGGAGAATGAGGACGACCACTGTGACCAACCCGACATTCACTGGAGAATGAGGACGACCACCGTGACCAACCCGACCTTCACTGCAGAATGACGACGACCGCTGTGACCAAACACAGCTGTGGCGAGAGTTGTATGTTAGGACTATAATTTGTAATGCTATTTGCAACTGTCCACATTCACATTTATTTACTGGCATTAATGGTGACTTGCTTGTCATTTACTGTCTCCACGATTGCAGTTGCATTTTTATTTCTTTACGTATTATTCCAAAAAATATGCATATTGTCGCTTATTGCTTGTAATATTTACATGTGATATATTGTAATGCATGCATAATATATACAGTAGGAGAGGAGGGCAGAAGAAGGGCAGCATTTAATGATGTGTAACATACATACATGCAGTTCAACACAGTTTCTCTGTCGATGCTTGTAGTGATTTATAAAATTATTGCTTCTAAATGTTTGTGAAATACAATTTGAAGTTGAGGCAAAATGAATGAACAAAGATCAGAAAATTAAACATTTTCGCAATTTGTTATTTTGAATGTCATACTGTATATACTAGGTACGATTTTAAAGCTGTTTCTGTCCAACACACAACAATAAATGCAATATTCAGTCTCCTTTTAGCTTTGGTTTGGTCTCTACCAGCTCCTGAATGCTCCACTATGTTCACCAGTGAGTGGCTAACTATCCATGTAGTGTCTCCTTTCTTCTCAGATACCTGCTGTGAGTGACAACACAACTGGGTTTTATTTAGAATGGTGGAACATACAGTTCAGGGAAATTATTCATGGTTCAGTGTTCATATGGACAAACTCACATAGACGTTACGTTCATTTCTACACAGACTGACTGAGAATCTTCATATTCCACCAAGCTGTTAAAGTAGAATCACTTTTTGGATGTCTGCATGGTGAAATGAACATCAGTCCCACCGGTCCGTATATTAGACAGTATTCAGTCATCTGACCCCTTTACGTCTTCCACACTGAGTATTAACTCTATACACTCACTTAGTACAAATGTAACCACCCATTGCTGTCATTAAGGGCCCCAAATATCTATAGATATATTATGATGTTTACATATGAAAAGTATTGAATTATGTTACTATTGTAACTCATTGTAATCTTTGTCTGTCTCTCTGTGTCAGCCCTGCGACCCTTAATAGGATAAGTGGTAACAGATAATGGATTGATGTAACTCTTTGTACCCCAAAGTAACTTACAAAAGGCCCCCAAAGCTCTTAAGAATATGCATCTCAACGGTATACTACTTACTGTGTATGGAGGATGCAACCTGCCAAAATCAAAAATAAATGAATAAATAAATGACTCGATAATTAAATAAATCTGCCTTTAAAAGTAGCAAACATAAAATTAAACATAAATGTAGTCATTAATTAATTGATAAAATGTGACATAAATTGATATTTCTCTTTAATTTGCTTTTTTTTAATTTACGTTTGTATTAATTCCCTTATTTGTGTACTCTGTTTATTTTCTGCTTTTATTTATTTTTAAGAAATGTTAAATTTATGTATTTATTTTTTATTTATTGCATTTATTTTTAAATGTGTTTATTTATGTTTAGCATTTTTTGTATTCATTTATTTCTGTATGATTTTCCCTTAGCATTTCACTCCTTATTATTTCCCTAAACTTATTTAGCTCTGTTTTCTTTTCTTTATACATTTATTCATACATTTGTTTTTTACATTTCTTCATGTATTTCTGCTTCATTGTGCAAATGACGGAGCGTTGCTTTCATGTTATTTCATGCTTCAATCTTAGCAATCAAACTCAGAACAGGTAGGAAGTAGCAGGTATTTCCACAGTGTTCAATCAAGTGGGTTTGGAAGCGTAAAAAAATGTTATTGAATTCATCTAGTAGCTGGATTAGTTTGTCCTTCAAAGCTGCTTTAAAGTTGATCTAGTTGTCCTTCAGCCTAAACCTCCTGAACCTGAACCTGAACCTGAACATGAAGTAATTAACAGAGGCTAATGACACCTTTCCCTGTATGGCACCAATAGAAAAAGGATGAATTACAGTAGATTTTCAGATTTTCAATGAAAACATGCAAATTATTGAGAGATCATCACAAAAAAGATCAAGTATCTTTACATGATAAACTAGATCTAATCAGTAAACCTAGTTTGGGACATTATGAACAAAATAAATATATTCAGCTGAATTAGAAATACAAATTGGATGCAAACAATTTAGATACATTTGACTCATTTTAATAAACGACAGTATTATTTAGATTATACTAGATATGAGACATATAAAGATGAGGTGGCATCGTATGACTGCTGCTGAAGGTTTCACTCTGATCATGTTGTCTTTATTTTAAAATAAGAAAACAATTATTTAAGATAATTAATAAGAGCCAATTTATCTAAATCATGATGACATCATGTTGGCCTGGTTAAGATACGCCGGTCAGGTAAGACTCGTTCCTTGTTAACAAACAACCAAGACACAATTCAAGGGATGTTTGAAAAACAGGCTGCTTCAATTTTTATTGTTGGATGAGGAGAACTACAGTAGTCACCCATTGTCTACTAATAGAGACACGTACTCTGTCAATGTGTGTGTGTGTGTGTGTGTGTGTGTATGTGTATGTGCCACCACCACCATGGTAGAACTCCAACAGCTACAGACACATAGTCCTCAGCCAGCAGCCGCAAGCTGTTTGATGAAATATTTTATACATCTAAAACAAAAATGTCTTCATTCTTCATTGTTAGCTATTAATCTGCATGAGTCTCTGGCAATCAGCCAATCACCTTTCAAAGTTAAACATTTCCAAAACACAGCGACTCCATAAAATAATGTGAAGCCAGGCTCAGATTACAACATCTTCAGAGGCCTGTACTACGAAGCAGGATTTAGCGTTAGCGAGGTAACTTCATTGTTAACCCTTCAGGGTTTCAGGGCGACCGACGAAGGTGGATCACTTCTTACCGGGGTAGATCGCCATGGTAACTGATGCTGAACACCTAACCTGCTCCAGATAAGAAATCAACTTGTATAAAAGTACCGCCTACTGACCAATCAGAGCTCGGTGCGCAGATCGTATGATGATATTACACAAATATGAAGAAGTTTAAATCATAATCCAGACTAAAAACAACATAGTTTAAACTGACAGATGCAGGGAGGACAGCTGGCTGTATGCTGTGGGTGTTTACCGCTTTGAATTATATTTATATATTCATTGTTTTACTTCCTCTCGAGTCTGTTTCACACTGCCGGAGATGTAGATGCAGCTGAAGGAAGTCTGAAATAGTCATAAACTCCACGTCTTTGATAAAGGGCATAATGAAGTGTAATCCATTCATCCATTCATCCATTCTTCTTCTAAAAGCTATTTTATCTAGATAACTATATCTGACTTTTGAGTGTTCCGTTAAATTAATAAGTCTGTTAATTTACGCATTCACACATCTGGAGTTTTTTCTTTTACCAGCTGTCCTTCCTGCATTTGTCAGCTTCAACTGTGTTACTTTTAGTCTGGATTAAGTGTTTAACTTCTTCGTATTTTTCGAATATAGTTCGCTCTTCCTTTGTAAAATGTGCCGCTCTGCCTGTCTGTTCGCAAGTCAGTAGACTTGTCCATATCTGTGATCGCGCTCATAGCCAGACTGAGAAACCCTGGGTTGATTTACAGAGTTGATAACCACCTTCGTAGGACCGCTTAGCGTGATCTCATTTATTAGGGTTAGTGAAGCCAGATAACAAGGAGATACCTTGGGTATGTTGAACTGGCTTCGTAGTAAAGGCCTCAGGTCAGGTCAGCGGTTTATTGTTAAATATTTGGGGGCAGCAGGTCAGTTTAAACCTGTCTGCTGCATCTGACAATGATGAAACATGAGAGGATTGCTGGTGTAGCCTGAGCCTGGGGTTTGGAGACAGAATCGTGTCATAATCAACACAAAAAACACTCAGCTTAAGCCCAAAGGAGGTTCTGTTGATTATTATTGATGTACCCATGCAGGCGAGGTGCAGGGGCGCAGGCCTGGAGCACAGTAAGAGAAGAAGAGAACAAAAAGGATCAGCCCTACAGTAAGTGCAGCAGAAACCTTCAACCGGTCAGACTGAACTAATCACACCAGGAGAGCGAAGAGGACGGGGGAGAGCTGCCGTCACCGCGCTACATCTGCTGGGTGGAGTTCCCGTTCCAGGTGTTGTTGTCATCCTCGCTGTCTTCCTGAGTCCTGAGCCTGCAGATTTTCCCGTCCTTCTTGAAGTCCTTGGGCCGCTTCTCCAGAGTGTGCTTGGTGAGACTTTCTCTGAGTGGAAAAAAAAGGCAGGGCACACAGGAAGTGAATCACCACATACACAGTACTGACTCAATACTATCAGCCTGTTGCACAACAATGTCTATGTGAAGTTTGCTACTGGTCACACCACTAGTGAATAAATACAAATAAATAAGACATAGCAGCAGAACCCTGATTCACTGTTTTATTGCTTTTTATTTGTAAGAGAATGAGTGTTCCATTAGTTTCATAAGTTAAATAATGTTTTAAGCTCTCATCACACACACAGGCACTAAATGCTGTGTGGGATTGTGTTTGTTATACCCTGAGAAAGTGCTGCTAACACTGCTGATAGTCCATGTGACTCTTGGGCTGTTCTGGAAACAGTGTTGACCAATAAAGACACAAACAGAGGAGCTCTCCTTCTATTACAGCTAAGCCATTTTTCTTCTGATGGATCATGAGAACAATACAATTAATAAGCAAAGAAACTGTCTCTGTCACCGAAACTGCAATGTTGTCTGGTGTGTGAGGGTTTAGTTGTTCTCTATCCCACTTCAAGTATATACGTATGATGTCTGATGACCATCTGCCAGAAAAAAAACGTACAGATCCACTCGTAACCATGTGATAAACGGCTGATTCCGTTTGATTCAGCTAGGATTCAGATTTGTATTTGTGTTTTTATGCGAGTTCCCGAGTCAGAGTCTTCCATCTAAATGTGGTGTTTTCAACAACAATACATGAACGCACGTCCTTGTGAATAACACAGCTCAGCTTGTGCTTCCAGCAGCAGATTTAAGACTCCACTGTGTGGTTTACAGACTGCTCATGTTCACATTTCAGACATTGTTGTTGTTTTTTTTTTATGGTCCATTAAGGTTAGATATCGAACCTCAATACTTTTTTGCCATGTCTGGTCAAATTCATAATTTTCTTCACTTTCTTTGTCATATTGCTAGTTCCTGAATTCAATCCTAATTTTGCCAGTTTTATCAGCTTATGTTGTGTAGATTTCTGATCACATTTGACGGCTTAATACATTTTAGAGGAATGATGTTCCCTGTAGTCCCTCCCCTTGCTGCTGCACAGAGCACTGTGTGCTTGTTTACTCAAAGTTTATTAATATTGACGGTGTCACGTGTCCAAATTGCACCAAAGCACTCCCCTGTGTCCCCAGCAAAACACCCACCAAGTGTGAAGTCGATCAGATGAGCGGTTGGTGAGATATGTGAAGGACATTCAGACAGACGGCTGTACACTGAATATTACATGCATTTCTATCTGAACTCTACCTCTTTGTTTTGTCGGAGGCTGATGCTGAGTTTGTGTAAGAGTTGGGCTGGTGGCCGGGGCCTCTGGATGCTGCTCCAGGAGGGGGCGGGGTTACAAACAGGAAGGAGCTGAGGAATCTCCACACAGCCAGCAGAGGGTAGAGGATTGTGCCCAGAACTGCCCAGATCCCACCTTCGGAGGACTGGACCACTGAGTTAGCGGGCCGGCTGGACTGCTGGAAGGGAGAACATCGAAATAATGTTGATACAAGAGGCACGTTTAAGGTAAGTTTCAGCATATGCTAAACTAAGCTAAGCTCTTAACACAGACATGAGACTGATATCAGATCATTTCCCAAAATGTTGAATCATTCGTTTAACACCAGTGCGACTGAAAAGTGACAGTTTAAAATGTCACAGTAAAGCATCATGGCGGGCTAGAGGAGGATTAGAGGGTAGATTTAACTCTGATACGTGATGATCTTGATTTCTTGCCAGGTGCAACAGACTCTAGCTTCCGGATTTGGCAACTAAAGGCATTTCTAATCTGCGTGATTTATTTGATGGACCCACTTTAATGTCTTTTAGTCAATTAAACAAAAGACAAAATATGAAAAAACAGGGATTTTCCCTCTTTCTTACAGATAAGAGATGATGTTTGGAGGGACTCTACACTATCTCCAAACAAAGCTCTTCATGCAAAGAGAGGCAGCTCTTTCTTATTACAGGTGGGCAGTTCTATAAACCACAGTATGCTCAAAGAGCACGTTACTACAGGCACCCTTCACTTAAAGGAACTTAATATAGAAAATACAATGAATGGGATGATGCCTGGGAGAGTGTGACTACCTTAAGCATCTGCAATAGAATAAAAGCTCAACTCATCCCCCTTCCTAATGCCATTAAGTTTGATGCTAACTTCTCTCCTCTATGTCTCAAGTGCAAAATAGAGACGGGTAGTTTCACTCATTGCCTGTAGTCTTGCTGGAAAATTCAGAGGTTTTGGCATATTATAGGGCAGGCAATTAATAAAATCTAGAAATTGATCCAAAATGCATGCTACTTGGGATACCAAATGGCTTTATGACTGATCAATAAAGTGCATACTCGAACGTGTTCCGTTGGATCACTTGAAAATGATCAGGTATCTCTTATCTATAGGTATCTATCTGGATCATTCAGGGGCGACTCTGGTCCCGTGAAGCGTTGACTCTGGTCTACTCACCGGCAGAAGCACGATGGAGGCACTCGGAACCAGTTCCAGCTCCAGCAGAGTCTTGTCCAGGTCTTCACTGGTGAACTCCCGTCGAGGGAACATGGTCGCCAGGGAGAAGTTCCCATAGCGGTTTCCCACTTCCTGAGACAGAACCAGCATGAAACATTATTACAAGATGTGGAAACATTGGGTCCTTTTCATTATGCTAACGTGTCTCCTCGATTCCTTTCCTTGCTTCGTAGTCCCTTCTACCGGGGATGCATGGAGAGACGCAAGGAAACCATGCAAGGAAAGAGGAAATATGTCTTTAGAGACATGAGACGTCCTTTCCTCTGAAGAGACATCTGTTTCTGATGACGGCGGGGATACACCCATCGGTGTTTCCTCCAAGGAGAGTGGAAAGAGGAGAGGTCACGCGTCATCAATGCGTCATATCTTTGGGGTACGACACACGTGCAGTAAAATCTGATCTGCACTCACCGAAATTGAGCCAATAGCAACGCACGACCGCAGCTCCAGTTACACTGCGCATGTGTCATACCCCAGAGTTCAAAACCTGTGTCCCTGCCTCTTTCAATAGGCCTTGGTTTCTTTGCTCTCAGCTCCTCCAGAAGCCTCCTCTCTCCTCGTCTCCTCAAGGTGCATTTAAGGGATTGGAAGATCCTCCATAACGGTGGAAGGGGGAACGATTTAGGGGTCAAGCGAGGAGTCACAGCTGTGTGAGATTCTACAACACCAGAGGCCTGTATCACGGAGCCAGATGAGTGGGTCATGCAGCTATGTTTGGGACTGATTCAGGTTTTAATCTGGGTACATCATCTATACTGCACAGCTCTCTCAGGATCAGACAGAACGCTGTCCACAGCCTGACTACTGACCAATAATCCCATCACTAAAATACACAGTCAGCATTCCTACAGGATCCTGACAAGGACAGAAGTGCTGACACAACAATAAAGTGAAGTACAGTAAAGTAGCAGCAGTGGATGTTGTATAGATCAGTAGAAAGACTTTCCATGTGTCACTCTTTAACACACTAAATACATGCTGATTTTTCATTGTGCAAAGTTCAGAATAACCTCTGTTGTCTTTTACCACACTGTCAATGAGCTGCCGTGAGTCAGATAGTCCTCATCACACATGAACTACTTCCCTTCTCCTCTGTCTGACATGACTTATTTTCATCTGCATCACATGGTCATAAGAGTTTGTTCGTCATCAGACAAAAAAAGCAAAAAATACTCACTCTAAAGACATTTATTTATTGCCTTACTTTAATATTTGATTATGTGATTATATTGTATTCATTTCAGCTCATAAAATATCACATTCTGCTGTTGCTATCACTGTTTCATCTCATTCCAAACTAGTACTTCACTCATGGTTCTGATGATGTCACTTGTAATTAACAACAACTCTGCCTCTTGTAACAGTCATGGACAAATACTAAGTCTAACACTAATGTGCTGTTGTTACAGGGATATATGTGTACCTTTCCTTCAGTTACTTTTGTGTGCTAGCTTACAGCCCAGATCTGTGGCCCAGTATGGATGCAGAGCAGGGTGTGCAAAAGATTGTCCTAATGGTCCAACTGAGCAATGCACCCAACACAACATGACTGAGTGGGTAACCTCAGCTCAGTGCTATCAGCACATGCTACCTCAATCATCTCAAAGATTGTGTACTTCTAAGAGGAATTGTTTTCTCCCTAAAAATATTACCACAAGTATGACAGAATTTCATGATGAGATTCTGATTAATTTCCTCCATCAGTTCTGTGTTTAAAGTCTCACTTCTTTTATGGTGGTGGTGAATCAAGGCTTTCTAGGTAAAAGAGTGATTTATTCCCGCGTGGAAATCATTTGAAAAAATCAAACAGACCAACAAGTAGAAGCGCAGACAGACCTGAACGGCAAATTGGCGAGCCTCCTGCAGTCTGCTCTGTGAGGGGAACTGGTTGGTGAAGGAGGAGCCGTCTGGGAGGCGGAACTGTATCCTCGCTATAGTGCTGAGAAATCACACGCACAACACACGGTTTATCAGGGATGGACAGCATGTATGTATGTATGTATGCATGCATGTGCACTTCCATTTCAACTGCTCTATGAGCTTCTTTCAATACTTCATCTGTTTCAAATGTTTCATCTGCTAAATAAATTTCAGCAACAAACACACGGAAATTTTCTTCAGAAAATGTAGCCTCTTATATGTCAAAATGTGTGTGGTGTAAAAACACAGTGCCGGTTGTAATAGTGTTATGTTAATATGCACACTTCAGGATGATAATTGTTTTGAATGCACATTTTATCCTGCAGTGCTGGCAGTTTGTGTATATATATATATATCAATGATTTGCCTCCATGAAGCCTTTACCTTCTCTCCCTGACCAATGCCTCCTTCCTGGCGTCCTGCTCTGCCTGTCTGGCCTGCATTAGGGCCTGCTTGGCGGTCTTCTCGTCCTCCTGGTTTTTGGCATAGCGAGCTGCTCTGTCAGCTCGGTCCTGCAGGACAGAGCGGACAAAAGGCTTAAATATGTCTGTATTGTTTCAAACAGTTCAAATTAAAAGGTGGTAATCTCATGTTCATCTATTCATATCATAGGCATACTTTGTGTTGAGCCGTGTATCAATATTCCAATGTTATCTAATAATACCTGAATTTTGGAACTAACACCAAACTATATCTTTGACACCTTACACTGCTGAGAATACCATCAATTGTCAAATGTTTTCAGACACAAAGAAATAAAGAGTGAACCCTGGTAACTCTCTAGCTGTAATAGCTCACATGTCTCCACAGCACTAATTCCATCAGTACAACACAGTCATGTCATACAAAAATCATAATCACAATTATTTTGGTTATTATTGAATCATGATTACTCATAGACTTTGGAAAACATCATGCAGTTAGAAAGAACTGATTCATAGCCTACATTTTACAGTTAAATGATATCAATGTGGTGGACTCTGAGAGCAACATCACGAGGCTAGATCTGTGAAGGACTGTGTGCTCTAGTAAACTCTTTAGTCACACCCAGACAGATAAACAGAATTTCAATTCTAAATCAGAATTCGATCAAAATCAACTTTCGATTTTGGTCATCAAAATCAACAGCAGGATAACGATTATTTTATTTTTCTGCGCTGCCGCCCACTTTCGGGCAGTGGAAGAAAAATACAGCTGGACTCAAGTCCACCATGTCCTGAACAGACATATTACATTACAAACACTAACGAAAGTAACATTTGCATTTTGGAACAAAAAACAGCAAACTGAAACTACTCAGTCCAGCACTCGGGACCAGGGAGGCATGATGGGAAATGTGGGCCGTACCTGTCGCTACGATACTCAGAGCACTTCCTGCATGTCAATGGTATTTTATACTGCATGAATTAGCCTAGCGGCTAGCGGACTCTAATTAGTTACTTTTCCTTACTCATAGCTCTTCTACTCTTACTTGGTTTAACATTAAGTCACTGCCTCTCCCGATAGAACAACGCCACGGTGGAATTTCAGCTTACGTGGAAATTTATCACAGTTTTTTGCGATTTTTGCAAAAACAGTTCAGCGAATCTCTGAGAAAAGTCATTGCACACCATTCCCAATCATTCCGCATATTTTTATGTATTTTTGACGCATGTGTTTGTAATTTGGTTTGAGATGAGTAGTACAGCAAAAATCTATACGGAAGATGAAGAATAAGTATATGCACAACACCAAACAAGTAGTGTTGCCTTGTGCTTTGCACATCAGGCAACACTAAATAAAATTTAGAAGAACATGTGGTTGTGAATGCTTCCAGCATTAATCACCGTGGCTTTCAAACACTGGCAAAAAAGGGCTATTTTAAACATTATTTCTTACATGTCATAGAGTAGCTCAACAACTGTTTTTCACTTCCTGCAAAACTGTGACGCCATCTTTAGGTAGGGCAAGAGAGGAGAGAGAAAGATCTTACCAAGGCGATCTGCTGTTTGACCCGGTCCCTGGCAGCCTTCTCTTCAGCCTTCTCCCTGTTTCTTTCCTCCAGGAGTCGCTTGGTCTTGTCGTCTTCCTGTTTCCTCTTTAAGTCCTGCACATCCTTCCCAATCTTCCGCCGGTCTATTTCCTTCTTGATCTCAGTCTGATAGAATGACAGATAGGTCAGAGGTCCTGTCTGTATCCGAACATGCAAACACCTGGCACAACGTCTGTGGACTAGCTCCTTTTGTAAAAACAATTTAACACTATGTATTTCTTTAACAACTCGTTAACGCAATCAATCTTCCGGAGGTCGTAGTGTGCTCAATTTTTTTTTTTTCAATAATATATTTATTGTTTTTTTGTTCATTTTGAAACAATGGAACAAACATTCACAAACGTCTCCAATAACAACATTCTCGGTACAAAGAAATTGAACAAATATAATATTAATATAAAATAAGCCAGTATATATACAGGAAAAACATACATACACAAAAAAAAAGAATATACACAAGTAAAAAAAATAAATAAATAAAAATAAATAAATAAAAGGAATAAAATAAAATTAAATCTATTTTAGCGGGCTCAGTTTTATAGCTAGAGCTACAGCTGCCTCTATTGCCACCAGTGGAGATTACAGGATGGTGTTGATACGTAAGCTTTGAAGGTACTGCACTATTCCAACGGGAGGGAAAGACTTATTACTATATTTGAAGGGGAACAGACTTCGACACAAGACTGGGACTCCCAGGAAAGGAAACATCAAGTGTCTTCAAGTGAGGTGAAAGTAATGTGTGTTTTGCACATTTAAAAGTTACAGTTGGATGTAAGTATATACTGTATATATTCTTAATACATATGTTCTTAATATGCCTGTATATGTTGTTAATATGCCCTTGTATAAAGTATTTCCTTTTATAATTGTAATGTAAATGTAATTGTAATGTAAATGTAATTATAATGTAAATGTAATATAATTTATTATTTTAATGGAGCTTCCCGGCAAAAAGTATTTCACACGTTTGTACCTGTACAACCGGCGTGACAATAAACATCTTGAAGTACTGTGTGCGTTTTACCCGGTCGGTTCACAACAACAACACAGTTTAGAGACTTTAGAGACTGAGTGACTGTTATGCTGAAAAACACCTGTCCATGTTGATGAACAAGAGCAGTGAAGTTCTGATGTACAGTATATTTAATATGTGAGTGATTAGCTTGTGTGGATCAGAGAGGCGTGCATGGAGTGTGGAGGAAACAGAGCAGCTGCTGAGCTGTTCACTGTTGCTGGTTGACACCAACATGAAGCATGAGGAGTTCACACATCCATCCATCCATCCATTCTGGAGTCTGCTTAACACTGAATATCGAGGGTAACAAATTAGTTTTCAGTCAGCTTTTGGAGGAATCTAATCATGTGTCTTAGTCAATAACAAATATTATAAATATTTCCATATTTGATATATTGGGGGAATGTGACTCATGAAAATACGGAGTAAATATGGAGCCCAAAACCGGCTAGTCTCCTTACCTCTTCTTCTCCTTTCTTCTTTTGCTCTCGTCTCTCCTCCAGTTTCTTTGTTAACCTGACAGGACAATATACTGATGAAATATCACATTTAACTTGAGAATGATAAATGTAACAATTATAGGCTTTTTTAATACAAAAGTACATGCTATTTCCTTCCTCATGTTGAGTCATTTCTCTTTTAATTCATTACAATCTCATCAGTTAAAAGATTCTGAACTGGACTGATTGGTTGGTTGCATTTCAGGTTAGATGTCATTGGTTGATGTAGCTATTCAGAGTTTAATTAGATGGGATTCTGACAATTTATTATGACATAAGGTCAGTATGAGAGTAATAGTATAATGTCAGTAATTCAAGAAAATGTGATCATTGTCCAGCCTTAGTAACTGTAATGAAATTCGGTATCCAGGAAAATATTGTGTTGTATATGTTACATTTTTGTTCAGACTGTACCAAAAACATCTATATAAAGGAGTAATTGACAGGTACACTGAGGTACCAATCTAATCTAACATCCCTGTGATAAAAGTCAGGATTGTGAAGCTGATAATGTTAAGTCAGATTGACACTGGTGACTGGTACTGGCTCACAAGGTGAGTAAACTCTGGGCTTTGGCTGTAACAGAGGTGGATTTATATTAGACTCCATTCTAGTGAGAGGCCTTTCTAATGTTTGGGACTTGATATCAGAAACATCTTTTAGTTTAGTTCTTATTCTGATGAACAGTGTGTGTTTGGTAGCCTCAAATGCCTTTTTTAAACTGTTGTTTTGCCATCTGACTTATACACACAGATGAGGTCATTAGTATCAGCATCTCAACGCAAAGCACATTTCTGTCTAGAACGTACAGAGCTTGACAAGTATGTAGGCTCCTACCTTTCCACCTTGGCATCCAGGTTTTCTTCACTCTGAGTTGCATCTGAAGATGCACTCTCTGCGAGAGTCACTGTGGCTGGAAGGCTGCTATCATGTACTGTGCTCGAGAGGGATGCTACGCAGAATAGAAACACAAGCAGAAAGCATGGGGTTAACTCGCTTATTGACACCCCATCAGTACAAAGCAAACAAAGTCTATCCACCATCGATTGATTTATACATCCATATGGCTGTCACAATCATGACATTTTAGTTGACGATTAATTGTGATTCAAATAACTGCAATTGACAATATATTTGTTTCTCTTCATTTTATGCCACACAGCGCTGCTGCGTGTTTTGCAACTAGGCCTAAATCCATGTTGTTCGTTTCAATGGCTGCTCATTGAAATGATGCAGCCGTTGGCAAAGGAGTTTCAATTCATCTTTAAATAGTTTGCTGAAACAAGGTTTCACCTCTCGCTCTGCTGCACATGCTGTAGATGGATTGTAAAGGTCACCTGTTATGCAAAATGCACTTTTTCATGTCTTTTAAACATAGATGTGTGTCCCGGTGTGTCTACAGACCCCCAAAGTTTCAGAAAAGACCATCCTCTCTCTTTTTCTTCAGCTACATCTATCAGAAAATGTGTCTGAAAAGGAGCGGATCAGATTTGTCTCCCTTTTTGACATCAACAATTTTCGGATGCACTATATGGGTTTCAAGGTAGAATGGTAGAACGACCTCTAGCTAGGGAGTAGCTGCTAAATCTCTCACTGTCCACCACTTCCTCGCTATCACGGACCTGCTAACACAGGACGAGCAAAGCACGCTAGTGCATCTGAGGACGTGAAGACCCAGTGGATCCACTTTAATTTTAGGTGTTTTAGGTGGTATTTGACTCAAATGTCCTCACAACAACAGGAAGAAACGAGGGTCAGTAGGCTACTCAGCAGGATTCACTTCAAACTGAAGCTCAGGATGGATCCGAACAGGCTGTCTGGGAACCAGCTTCAAACTTGGAAGCTGTAAGTTTGTCATGTTTATGTTGTTTTAGTTTCTGTTTATTTAGCTGACGGTTTGCCTGTTAACGTTAGCATGTTGCGCGGCTAATGCATCTGGCTTCGATTGTAGGTCCACAGGCTGGTCGTGACACGTCGTAGCAACTAGGTCTTTTCCAGCATAAGGCTGAAAGACTACTGGACACTGAGGTAGGCGTAGCCAAAATATCTGTGCATTTTACTCCCCCATGCTGAGAACAAAAACTGATTAAAAAAAACAAATCAAAGAGGACCCTGATAGATTTAGCTTTTAGCTTACTGGATGACTGTGTGATCCAGGCTCACTCACCTGTTCCTGGTACTGCTGCTAGTTCTGTGGCTGCTGCTGACGTGACGGGTCCTGCTGAAGCTGAGGCTGAAGCTGTGCTATCAAGTGGGCTGGTCTCCACAGGACCACTGGCCTCTGATAACACTGTCCCACCTCCAATCTGCTGAGCATGCATCTGTCAGAAAACAGAGAGAAAGATCTTTACCAGAAAAGAACATCATGTAGATTGAATAGCAGTACAGTGTCGCTCAGGTGTTAGAGGGTCATCTTCATGTCTATGGTCGTGATATACTTGCATTCAACTACGGTAAAGTCATTAGGAGATATCGTCTGGGCACCATGAATGTCAAATAACAATTAAAAAACAATAATTGTTGAGATATTTCAGTCAGGACTGACCACCTGACTAGAGCTGTAATGATTGACCCACTAGTTGTCAACTATTTATTAAATGATAACTATTTTCATAATTGGTTTGACTATTTTCTGGTTTCTTCACTCCTCTATGACCCCATTTACACCTGGACACTTAAGCCTCAAAATGCCACCGTTAAAGGGGGAGAGGGCCCGCAAACGTGATTTTGAGGTAAGTCTACACTCACACACACACAGAGTGATGAGGAGAGATGCTGAGCGCCGACAGCGGTGGCGGTGACCTCTCTGGTCACGGCACCGGGAGCGTGCTGCAGGTTAAGCCCTCCCCCAGACACACACACACACATCCAACATCTGTTGATTACTACCGAAGCTACGGAGCCAAAAAATGGTATTCAGGACAGACCAAGCATTGCTATTTCCACCCATGTCGTTTGGATTGAAAACGCAGATGCATTTACACTTGTGTTCGATGTAGTCACAATGTGTCCCTGACCACCTCCAGAAGTGGTTTGGCTGATCGGATCGCAATCTGTCCTCAGTGTGTTTCGGGTGCATTTACACCTGTACTATCCAAATGCAATCCGAACACCCAAAAAGCATTTTAATGCCGGGTGTAAAGGGGGTCTATGACCGTAAACTGAATGTCTTTGAGTTGTGGAAGAAACAAGACATATGAGGACGTCACCTTGGGCTTTGGGAAACACTGATTAACATTTTTCACCATTAGACCATTTATATTTTACACCATTTACAGACCTAAAAACTAATCGATTAATCAAGAAAATAATTGACAGATTAATCAACAATGAAAAGAATCGGTAGTTGCAGCCGTACACCTGACATTGCCATCCCAAGAGCTGCTAGCATGGCTGAAAACATGCATGTGATTCTTCATCATGGGGTGCTGTGGACAGCTAGATAAAACCAGTGGTGAGCTCCCTGCCAAATCACACTGTTTACAATCTAGCCTTCGTGACCGTACCTGCTTTACTCTGTTGATTCTTGTCGTCAGATCTTCAGCAGACACACTGCCAGCGATGACCTCCAGAGGGATCCCATTCTCCCCGATAAAGAAGCTAGAGGGTATGCACACTACTGGATCTTCACACCGGGGTGGGGGGGGTTAAGGAACAAGCTCCCAGCAACTGACATTTTGTAGTGTTTACATAATACATAGTACAAATAGCACTCTTACGGAGGAAAATTTACACCATAGTCATAGAAAAAACTGAAAGGTAAGGAACGATATTTTGAGATGCTCTGTCAAAAGTCTGACTAAAAGTTATAAAATTAATCAAAATATAGAGATGGCCCGAGTTGATCCAGGTATATTTTAATGGACTGGTACTGACACAAAGAAAGTCGTACTTAATGACTCTACTGTGTTTCTTTACTGTACGTGACCCCGTCCCCCTCAGCCTGCTAGTGTAGCAGTGCTGCTCTACTTTATCTCAGCTGGGTTTCACAGTGTTTTTACAGCATTTCACTGCATATCAAAGAGAACATTTGAATGTGTGAAACAGAAAAATGACTTGGTTGCGACGTTGATTGACTCAGAGTTCTGACAGTGAGGTAGGCAAAGTACACAGATTAGCGAAAATCCGACATTACTTATCATTAGCACTGATTGGTGTAGAAAACCTTCAGGTGGCAGATTCTCATTTTTAGCCGGTGCTTACGTCACTTTCACCGGTTAAAATGTCAAACAGCTGTCGCTAGTTAACGTTCCTTCTGTGTGTAACTTCAAGAACGAAACTGAACTTGAACTGTTGTCAGGTTTGTGTGCTCTCTGCAGCCGGTGAGAGTACAGTAAAAAAAAAATACAGTAAATACGGTAAAGAAACACAGTAGAGTACAGTAAAGAAACAGGAGAGTACGTTAAGGTCAAGAGGTTGGTCCAGTGAATACAGCAATACAGTGCAACTATTAGCTTTCCTCAGAGATTAGTCACTTATCAATAACTTCCTTCTGGAGTAGCTCCACACTCATTCAACCCAAGAAGAAATTGTAAATATTTAGGACAACAAAAAGGATACAGATCTGAGAGAACTGCACACATGGCTCGCTGTGGAAAAAAATGTTGCAGCATCATAAGTTGAATCTCCATACACATCAACACATCTATTCTTTAACTGTATTACATCAAACACCAGTCTAATAATTTGCAATAAATAAGTTGCTGGTGTGATCAAGATGTAGATGCAAATTGCTGCTTGAGCTCCGCAGCATTGAGAGCAGACTGTTCTGTACAACAGAGAGGCTTTCTAGGGTGCACAGACTCCTCATATTTCAAAGAATTTTAACAAATCAGGCAGTAATGTAGAAGCAATTCTACATTTTGTCAAGATAGTTGAGGTCTGCCAGATAAAAGAACAATTCTGTTGGTCATCAAATACCGCCTCTAAGGATTCCCTGATCCTCTGTATTAGACGCCGAGGGGCATGACAAAGCAGCAGTATTTGACGACCTGGGTATTAGAACGGGCTGCACACCCTGTGCGCTGTTATTAGCTGGGGGTTACATCCCCATGTGGGGCTGAAAGGCTGTTTGCATACGCCAAGAAGCATACCGAGTAAAGCAAAATAACACACACTTCTAGTGCGGCATAGTGATGATTGAGAGGGATTATTTTTTAACGAGTCTATACGTCGTTTTTTAGGAAAAGGCTACTCATCATTCCTATAAGACATAGAGAACAATCCTTGTCCTGTATGGTCAATTTGTATTGTCCTGTATTGTTTTTATCAGTTTATTTGTGCAGCCAAAACTATTTTTTCACAGCGTGGACAAGAAAAGGTCCCTAACATAACATTTTCTTATTATTTTAAAGACAAATTATTCATTCATTATCCATAACCGCTTATCCTATTCAGGGTTGCAGGGTGGGGGGGGATTGGAGCCAATCCCAACCTGCATGTTTTTGGACTGTGGGAGGAAACCTTAAGATTTAAAATTTAAGTTCATCAAATGACTTTTGAGACTACAACAACTTCAAGTTGAATTTCAAAACAGGCCATGCAAGCAGCCTGATATCTGTACGCCGAATACTCTTAATTTCCCCAGGAAATTGGATAGTTGCGGTGGTAAGCACTAAAGCTGTGGGACATCATATTTTGCTTACGGGAGACAGCGATGAGTGCTCACTTATGGAATATCTAGAGGTAAAACTGATTCTAAAATTCAGTACCACGCAGTGTGCATTAAACTTGAACGCGTCAGTACCTCTTGGCATCGACTTTGATGGCCACACAACAGTTGTGTGCTGCCTCTGAGACTCTGTCATCCTCCCAGCTGGACATCAGCTGTGCTGACTGGTCATCTTCCCCTGAGATGAGACGAAGTGACAGAGAGATGAGTCATTTAGTCACAGCTCACTGTCAACACATTAACCCATCCTGCTAATAATACTGGTTACTACGATGCAACACCGAACCAACTCAAACTGATTTTAACTCACCTGGCTAAGGTAACGTTGATTAGCTATGATTTGAATTAGAAATAACGGTACCCATCCTGACAGCAGGGAACCCACTGCCCGGATTTCTCCAATCATAATCGGACTAATGTCACATCAATGAATTTAGCTGGCCCACCAAAATCAACTGGCCTGTCCTCTATGTCAGCTATTCTCAACCACTGGGCCGGGGCCCACTGGTGGGCCTCAGAGAACCACCTAGATGGGCCGCGAAGGTGCGGCCAAATAGTTAGTTAGTTAGATTAACCGCTATTCTGTATTTCAGAGGTTGCAGCTGCTCACTTTTAAAGCTAGAGTGAAGGTACTGGCATCATATGAAACTAGAAAAACCTAATGAATCCATTGGTAACCATGTCATGCTAGCTTGTCGGGAAGGAGGTTAAATAACACTCCACACTTGCGCTAAATTTTGATGAGGAAAGACTGCCATGTCCCTTGACCTCTGACCTCAAGATATGTGAATGAAATTAGTTTCTATGGGTACCCAGGAGTCCTCCCTTTACAGACATATATGTCACAGATGCAGTGACACAAAATCAAGCAATTTTTGAAACCAGTAAAAGTGTTAAGTGAGGAAATATGACTCTGAATACTTTGGATTCATAATGGCAGGCAGTGATAGGTGAGGGTAAGATGAATATCTATGTGGGTCAGTACACCTGACGGTAGCATAACACATATTTACAGCTCAGTTTGTCATTTATTTGGGAAGGTTGTCCTCTGACATTTTTTAACAATGGGAAGTGGGCCTTGAGTTACAAAAGGTTGAGAATCCCTGCATAACCCATCCTGCTAATACGGGTCCCTACGATGCAATACTGAACCAACTGATGACGTTTTAACTCACCTGGCTAAGGTAACGTTGATTAGCTATCATGTGAATTAGAAACCACGGTACCCATCCTGTCAGCAGGGAACCCGGCGCCCGGATCTCTCCAATCATAACAGGACTAATGTCACATCAGTGACCGAGTTGTGAAATCATTTAGCTGGGCCACTAAAATCAGCTGTCCTGTCCTGTCCTCTATCTGGTGTTAAATGAACCTAATCTGTCTACCGTGAGGCTGTTAGAGAAACCAGACAGACATGACCATATAACGTTACACAGGCCAGTCACCAACACTACTAGCTAGCATGACTAGTTAGCACAACATTGTCCATCATATGTGGGGGACAATGTCCCCGTCTTCTCAGGGACATTGTCATCATACATGCGTGACGACACTCCGTCTGTCTCTGACAGCTGGTTGGCTATGCTAGTAGCTATGGCTAATGGCTTAGCTAGTAACGTTACGACGACTACCACGGCTAGCTAGCTATAGCTAGCAGGCTAGCTCTATCCCTTCTTAATCACTTGTTCGCTATGCAGGCGAGCGTTAGCTGCTAGCTGGCTAACCGACACAAACACACAAACATACCTGTGATGACAACGACAAACACGGAGCTCCGCTGTTTGGCCTCGTTAATGGCGTCAGGGATCGAGCCGTCAAACCAAATCATGTTTACGAGCTGAGCTGTCTGTCTGTCTCTGGTCTGGTGACACTGTTATATATTATATATCTATATAAAACTACATAGATTCATGGAGCGCAGTCACACTGTCACTTTCTACTTCCGAGCCTGGACATTGAGCACTGCGCAGTAGTGATGTGTTGGTTACGAACGAGCCGGTTCAAAGAGCCGGCTCTTTTAAGTGAACGATAAGAGCCGGCTCCCGTTCAAGAGCCGTTTTTTTTTATTTTTTCTTTACTTAATTCAAGGCAGAATGATAGGACGATCTTCTCCGTGCCACGGGCACTCCATGCACTGATGGTACGTGTCCACAGGCTCCGTGCTTTCCACGCTCCCCATTCATTGTCTATGTAAGCAGCCGCACAATGCATTCTGGTAGTGTGGCGTCACAATTCGAGAAACGGAGTGTCACAACGCCCACTCCTCATTTGCATAAAGTTGAGGGCTAGTATACTTTATGCAAATCATGGGCGTCCGACGAGACTCGCTGCCTCTCGAAACTCCTGAGAATCTTTTAAAATAAACGTTGTCGATCTAAAATAAAGACGGATTCAGCAACTGCATGGCTTATTTCTCGCCTCAAATGTTTTCAGAAACACATTTCAGTGAACTAGTTTCGTGAAATAAGAGAAGAAAGTTTCCAAATGAGCCTCCATACTGTTTCCAGTTTGAAAGCTGGGCAGCCAACGGAGGGAAAGCGTTCGTCCAATCAGGTGGGGACAGCCTGTGTCTAGTGACAGCCCACCAAGCGTCCAATGTTGGGAAGAGTCGCGTCCCCTCGTGATAAAAAACGCCCCTGTGGACAGATACCATGACTGTGACTGAATTTTGTGTTAATGATGTCCATGCAACCAATCAGGTGATGACAGACAAGGATCATACCATCAATCAGTGAGGGGCGGGGGTGCCCGGTGCGCTGACGGTCTACAGGTACAGAGCAGGAGGGAGAGGAGGCAAGAAAGAGAGAGAGAAGTGTGATGCGCAAATAGCAGACAAGATGAGTGACAGTCAGAAACGAAGCAGCACGTAAAATTACGGTATTCTGGAAATTATAAGGTTTAGTATAATTATATTGAATAATTTGAATGATATATGTGCACACATAATAATCATAGGTCAGAACTGCGCTAAATTTGTCTGAATTATAAAAGGCAGAAGTGGTAAAACGAAGAACCGTTTGGGAGCCGAAAGAGCCGACTATTCTTGGTGAGCTGAGCCAAATAATCTGGATCACTAAAAATAGACGTAATTCCCATCACTAAGTGAGACACTCCACGGAGGGTGAAAAAGGACATGCGCCGTGTCATCAACGCGTCATCTCTCGGGGGTTTGACACATGCGCAGTAAAATCTGATCTGGCAGCTCCAGTTACACTACCTGGTCAATCCGCCTTGAGAAGGGCCCATTTCAGAATAATATGTAGGCCTATTATATCCTTGGATAATAGTTATTGATGCATTACGGTATTACATTAATATTGCAGCTGGTTATGGTGTGGCAAATTTGGAATACTAATTACAATACAATTAGTATTTCAAATGGTGCAGTGTTTACTGTCGCCTCACAGCAAGAGGGTCATAGGTTCAAAACCCAGTTTAGGGCCCCTCTGTGTGGAGTTAGTATGTTCTCCCTTTGTTAGCGTGGGTTTTCTTCGGGTTCTCCAGCTTCCTCCCACAGTCCAAAGACATGCAGGTTAGGTTCATAGTAGGTGTGAATGTCATGGTACAAGCTCCAATGTCAGTTCCGTGGGACTACCGGTAAAAACTTACTAGTAAACTACTCAAACTAGACTGTATATCTCAAACCAAGATAGACTACTTTAATTGTCATACAGTCGTCATCAACTTCAAGTAAATAGATTGTATTTAGGATCAAATATACTCTTGTCTTGTCTAGAAAACGGTAGACATGTTCATTTGATTGTAAAGTATTGTATATTTATACATACCGTGTATATACAACATATATTTATTATTTTTTTTACCCCTGTCAGCAGCTATAACCCCATAATTTATTATATCTTCAACTGTACTTAACAGTGTAATAATTTAGTGCAATAATCTGGTTTATTCTGGTCTAAACACTGCATTTATTTATATAGTACATTTAAAATAATATTCTTATTTATTTAAACTATTCTTTCATTTTTGCACACTTATTGATGTATCCTATTTTTCAGCATTATTATTTGCACTCATACATATTTCTTATTTATATTTTCTTATGATTTCTCTAGGGTGGAGTCAGGTAAAATGGGACACTTTTTGGTAAATGATTTATAAGACCATCAAATAAGCAATGCATGAGAGCTATATTTTTATAAATTGGCATGGGTTTCTTAAATATTTATTTGTTTAAAAAAAATGTGAAAAAGTATAATTATTTTGGAAGTATGTGAGTTAGAGTATCAGCAGGTTTCCTCTTGAGCTACGACACAATGTTCAGATAAAATGGGCCAACATAAGAAGAGGGTAACACATTCATTACAGCTTTAACAATAAATTAACACTAACCATTGTCTTTGGTGTGTCATACTAACAACATCATAAATATGCAAAATGCATACAATACAAAGCTGAACAAATAGTTCATTGAATAATGCTGCTACGGTTAAAAAATAACTGCTCATAATTGCTTTATTATCCTTAATAGTGATGAGTGACATTTGCTATGTCAGGCTCACTTTACCATACACTTTCTCTGACACGATGCCCATACCTCAGATCAATAAAAAATCTTCTTACATGTCAACCAGTGTTGTAGCAACAATGTAAGATCAGTTATTGATTGATTATTGGCTATACAATTTTAAAGAGCTATGATGCCTCAACCTTATCTGGCCCATTTTACCTGACTTCACCTCATTATATGTTTGTATACTGTATATATTCTAGATTGAGAGCAAATGTTACATTTATATTTTATACCCTCCACCTCAAAGGTCCCATATTGTAAAAAGTGAGATTTTCATGTCTTTTATATTATAAAGCAGGTTTAAATACTATATATATACTGTTAAACTATCAAAACACTCAATATACGGAGAAATCCACATAGCCTGTATTCAGAAATTGTGTGTTTGAAACAAGCCGATTTCTGTCCATTTGTGATGTCACAAATCTACAATATTTAGACTACTACACGGTTTTAAATGTAAACATTCTAAATGTGTCCCAGTTTATTTCATGTTGCAGTGTATGTAAATAACATCAGCTGACAGGAAGTCAAACTGTTACCTATCAACACAATTCGTTGAAATGCACTAAAACAGAGCATTTCAGACAGAGGGTAAATACAGGTATATTCAGGCAGACAGTACGAGGAAAATGAAGTTTTTTTTTAACATTAAATCATGTAAACATGTTATAGTAGAAACACATAATACAAGTATGAACCTGAAAATGAGCACGATGTGGGCCCTTTAAAGAAGGAGCTTCATTGAGCTGTGAGTGTGACTCCAGCACGCAGTTGGAGGGTGGAGACCGGATTCTCTCTCCTCGCATCATCTCAGGTGGGAGGGACTAAAAGACTGCTGCGTAAACATCAGTCTAACTTTCGATTTAGTTTCGCTTCCAGTTAGTAGAAAGTACAACCGAACTGTGTGTTCTCTGTTTGTCTTTTTTCTCACTTTACGACAAAACAGATCGGTCAGACAGGAGGACAGGAAGACAGGACGGTAGGAGAACAGGAGGACAGCCTCTATTTGACTGCTTTTATTTGTTCTGACGTTACTTTCGTTTTCGTCCGTCAGGCCATGGCTGACATCTACAAGAACTGCCCGATAAATGATAAGGTAAGAATTACTGAAGCATCTGAAGGGTGTGAAGGGAAGTAATTGTTAACAGGGGGCTTATTATTATTATTATTATTATCGTTATTATTATTGTTATTATTGTTATTGTTGTTCCTTCCTGTCAGGTGGACGAAGGTCTGAAGGATGAAGGCAGTGATGACTTCCAGGAAGCCAAGAAGGAGCTGGAGACATGGAAGGTGAGAGTTAACCCCTGACAGATGGTCAGTAGGCTAGTCTACATTATTACTAGTCTACATTAGAACTACTCTACATTAGAACTAGACTACATTAGAACCAGTCTACATTAGAACTAGACTACATTAGAACCAGTCTACATTAGAACTAGTCTACATTAGAACTAGACTACATTAGAACTAGTCTACATTACAACTAGCCTACATTAGAACCAGTCTACATTAGAACTAGTCTACATTAGAACTAGACTACATTAGAACCAGTCTACATTAGAACTAGTCTACATTAGAACTAGACTACATTAGAACTAGACTACATTAGAACTAGTCTACATTACAACTAGCCTACATTAGAACTAGCCTACATTAGAACTAGACTACATTAGAACTAGTCTACATTAGAACTATATTAGAACTAGTCTACATTAGAACCGGTTTATTTCAGCTCTGAAGTGAGTTCAGTCTGATAAACATGAGTCGCTCAACGCAGAATTCTCCAACTATAATCCGGTAAAACGCACTGAGGTGATGTGATGATGTGTAATATTGTACATTTCTGATCAGGACCGGGTTATATTAGGCCTACTAGGCTAATGAAGGCTACTCAGTTACTCTCTGCCACTGGTAAAAAGACACAAATCAAATGTGCAAAATGACTAAATTCTAGGCTTTCATATAAGATAAGATCAAATTAGATAAGATTTTCCTTTATTAGTCCCACAGTGGGGAAATGTGCAGTGTACAGATAGTGCAGAAACAAGAAGCATCAGTAAAAACAAAAAGCAAGATACAACACAGTAAAAAAAAGCAAAACAAAAGTAGACAGACATATAAAATATGAACAATTTAAATAGAAGGACATATAAAAAATAGGAACAATATATACAGTACTGACAATAAACAGGTTGTTAACACAAGTGGAAAATTGATATTGTACTGTGATTGGAATGAAATTTCACCTGAAAGTATTGCACAATATGAATTGAAGTAACACCTGAGTAGTACTGATATTGCACAGTCAGTGTACAGTAGGCCTATAGTGCAGTTATGGTCAGTTTTTGGTGTGTATTTGGTCCTCTGGGAGCAGTGCTGGTTGTGGAGTCTGATAGCTGCAGGAAGGAATATGAGTCTATAACAAATCTCATAGGCTACATTTAGTCCAGATGGACAGTAACTGGATCCACTCTGTGTAGACTGCCAGCTGTGTTTATCACTATCAGCTGGATATAGAGTTTAACCAGGTACCAGTTCACCTGTTCCATGTTATGACCTCGTGTTCTTTGGCTCTGAGTCTCCATGTTGGTTTCATTATGGCTGACTGCTAGCCTACAACACCATCAGATCTAGTTCGTCTTTAATGATTTTGTTTATTTGAAAATACTTATATAAATGTGAGGCAAATGATGAGCTGAAAAAATTAGGCTACCTTCTCTGAGCAAAAAATACATATCCCACAAATATACAAGAATATTCATAGAAACTCAAATCACTCCTGCAGCTTCATCCACTCTATCTGTGTGTCTGTCTGCCTTCCTGTCTGTCTGTCTGTCTGTCTGTGTGTCTGTCTGTCTCATAGTTGTCATCACGAGTGGTGAAAAATGTACTTGTGACATTCATGTTTTCAAATGTAATGTGAAATATATTTCACATGAAATGTCTGAGAATCATCGCATGATTTGGAATGTGTGAGCAAGGCAGCACTTCAACCTCAGTTATTGAGTGTGTTTACATGAACATGCCATGAGTATCCCATTTATGAGGCTTATCCCAGTTTATATCATGTTTACATGGAACACAGAGAAATCTGGGTGTACACACCCTCGTATTCTGTTTCCTTTCAGATTCACTGATTATTTTTCTCTCATCCCTCTGGTGGAATCGATCCATGCAGATAGTTTTGGTTTCATTTTTCCATGTAGAGATTACTGTCTCAGATTTCTGCCTCCACAATACAGTTGAGATGAATGGAATTTTGTTTGTGGTGTTCATAGAATTAAAGGCCATTTAAACTTTCTAGAAATGGTGTCCCTGTTAACGTGATAATCCACCGTCATCATCTGGAGCTGGAAATACTTTCTCCTGTTAGCAACACCCTCTGGGTAAAATAACCACATGTCTGCCATAGTCATAGTCTGAACTTTTCCGGCTGTGTCTTTAAGACTAAAGCAGAGAAAGCTGATGATGTGAAAGCCCGGCTGATCTTGGAAAAACTGGAAGAAGATGATGTCAAGGTGAAGGCTCAGCAGGAGATGATGGCTTGTCTTGAAAAACAGAAGGAGTGTCAGAACGAATTCACCCAAAGCTTGAACGCAGTGCAGGTACGGTTACTGTCATCTCTGTCACATCTATATAGGCTGCTGGGAAGAAATGAGAAGAGAATAACAAGGAAGTCACTACATGTTTTCACTTGATTCTTTCACATAGGATGAAATCAAGAAGCTTGGTAAAGGCAAACAGGAATTGCTGGAGGAACTGAAGCGCTGTCAAGCTGAACTGGAGGCTAAGAGGGCCGACTCCACAAAACTGAAGCAGAAATTCAAGGTGGGAATGAAAAAAGTCCTCAGGACTGTCTTCACTAACTACACCAACCTTTCACTGCATCTATTGCTACATATTGATTAGTGACAATACAATATATCTTAACAATTAGTGGTGGGGAAAAAAATCGATTCACCTATGTAGTGCAATTTATTTTTTTTACGATTTTGAAATGTGACGTCACATCCGTTCCGTATCCGTCAACCAAAACAAACCGCATCGAGACGAAATGAGAAAGTATAAAACGGCGGAGGGTCGGCGTCGATACGACCTGCACCCTCACTTGTTGAATCCAAAGTGGTAAACACTACACATCCAGTACAGTATGGAAACACTTTCGGTTTCACACATTGACAGGAAAAGCAGGGCTAGACATCACGGCTAAGGCTGCATGCTAACTCTGTCATGGACAAGAAGCGTTATCGCAAGTGCGGTCGACTCGGCCGTCGCTCTCATCTCCGTGGTCAAATGGGCCGACGCTACAACTGTAGAGCACCCGTATACTGACATTTACGTTAAATACATTCAAACGGCCCCGATGGAGCTGACCATGGATGTATAAAGAGAACGGAGCTGACAGGAGAGCTAGAGACCACGTTGGAGAAGTTAGAGGAAGTATACAAGTGTGACTACGTCCAGTTTTCAAAATAAGGTTTTATCAAAGGGAACTATATATACAAAATACATATATGGAAATAAGATTGATTAGATTGTATTCACCAGAAGTATAAAACATTACATGTTCCTTATAAATTAAAAAGAAAACATCACTAATTTGTGAGGGATATATCTTTATTCTTTGATTTTTGGGCTGCTGGAAAAAAATTTAATAAATGATTCCTGACAATGACTGATATATTTGACTTCAGGACATCTCTGACTACATACATGCTGAAAATCAAATATTTTTATTCTATTAATTTAGATATTTTCCAAAGTAAAAGTCCCTAGAAGTGTACAATTCAACTTTTTCCCATGGTCTAGTGGTAAAAAAGTTAACAAAAATCACAATAAATCGTAATATCGAATCACAATACTTAAAATTCGCAATACATATGGAATCGGCACCCAAGAATTGTGATATTATTATTATTATTATATTATTATATTATATTATTATATTAGTATTATAGTATATTATTTTATTATTATTATTATTATTAATAATAATAATAATAATAATAGTGATACATTGGCATATCCAACAATGACACCATAACAATAATAGTATTTATAATGTCACATATAATTATTGTTCTATATTCCTCCACCTGTCCAGATCTACGCCCAGATTCCAGACACAGAGGTGGAGTTCAAGTCTCAGAGTAAAGAGGACATTGATGACGACAGTCAGCCAATCAGAGGGAAGTTTGCCATCAGCCAGAGACCCACCTTGCTGCTGCAGGGAGGACAGGCCCTCATCACCTTCGAGGAAGAGAAAGGTACACATCACTTTATCCACTCAGTGTGGTACACTTTAGCTGAGTTCTTCATCTACTTTCACTTGTATTTTAATATTAATAATCCCCAAAATACGTTATATATGAAATACACTTTGTGTTAGAAAGTGATACTGGTCTTTCTAAAATATGATTCCTGAATCACTTGTAACTGAAGTAATTGGATGTCAGTCAGTGTGGCTCTACAGCCAGCAGGAGGTGCTGCTGCTGCTGGGACATATATGACATGTATCAAAAGATAGAAATGATAATTGATATATCTGTTCTATATCTGTTGTTCTGTCCTCCAGTGGCCTCTCAGATCCTGAAGCTTGCCAAGTGCTCTGTGTCCTGTGACAACGTCAGTTTGGATGTGAAACCAAAAAGAGTAATCATGGATCCTACTGTTAAGTTTGAGGTACATTTTGACACAGTGACGGTGGTTTTCCACTTACAGACCACGACTGCACCACGCTGCACATCAACACATTAAAGTGACAGAATTCAACTAAAAAGAAACATAATTGATCATTGAAAAGGTGTTTTTCAGTCAGAAATGACACCGTCATGGGCAAATGACTTCATTGTAGAAGTTGACAACAATTGAAACCGTATAATAATTACGTAATATGGAAATCGTTAGTATTTCTCCTGCCTTGTAATGGCTCACAACAGATCCAGTCTAGTGTATTCAGTCCATTTTGTTATCAATAATTCAGTAATCAAAATAATTGACAAATTTAAATTCAACCACTGATCTTTTTGTTGAGCTGACATCTAAGTGTTTAATTTAGCAGATGAGCAGCTCAACTGCTAAATTAAAGCTACATGTGAATAAATATTAGTTAGATAATATAAAGTTGAATATATAAATTTAGAGTGTACCTCAACTAATTTCCTAGCATCAATAGTGACTCACAGAACAATGGTGCTTTATGTGTTACCCTGTTATCCAGTTACATACTGTACATATGCTCTATAGTATTCATTGCACTGACCATTACTGTAATCGGTTCATGCCTTCACCCATGTAGGTCCACCTCAATGTTTCCAGAAAGGAGGTCAAGGTGTGCAACATCCCCCCTTCCATGCCCGAGGAGAGAATAAAGGATCGGCTGGAGATGAGTTTCTCCAGGCCCAGCAGAGGAGGAGGAGAGGTGGAGAGTGTGGAGTACGACAAGAACACTGGGACAGCACAGGTCACCTTCCTCCACCCTGGAGGTACAACTCTCTAATATGTCCTGTAGTTCTCAGTGAATTAGTGTAGTTAGCACCTGTTTTATTAAGACAGAAGCTCATTAGACAGACGGCTGCTGGACTGCAACTCCAGACACATTGTGCAAGAGAGAGAAGAGCTCAGAAGGCTTACAGTAGGAATGCAGCCAAACCAACTCTGTAAATGAAGGAGGGAGTGCAGCAGCAGCCTGTAGCCATTTCACACTTCACTGATCAGCAAGTTCATTCAATTTAAAACCAGTGCAGCCCACCTGCTGTTCATGGATGGTTCAGATTCCTGTAAGAGTACAGTAGAGGTACAGTCATGTGTCTTTTCCCACTACAGTCTTCCTTGTGGTCAGAGTAAATCCCATCAGTACCATGTTGACGTCTGAGGCAGAATTCATAATCAACCTCTGTTAACATTAACATGTCTCCACCTGTTAGTTATCCTCCCTTATTATGCATATACTGTATGGAAACATTCACTGCAATGATACACAAACTGCAACTCCAACCTGTTTTAATACAGAAAATAATAATTGCCTTAATGTCAGTAATTAACTGGGGAAGTTTCATGGTGATATCTATTAGTTCATATGTTTTTACCCTACTCACCTTCAGTGTCTCCCTCTAAATGAAACCCAGCCTTATCATCAGTGTGTTAATGATGTATTCATTATAAAGTGTGTGTGTGTGTGTGTGTGTGTGTGTGTGTGTGTGTGTGTGTGTGTGTGTGTGTGTGTGTAGTTGCTGAGAGCCTGGCTCTGAGAGGGAGGTGCCGTGTGGATCTGGACTCTGAAGTGATCGTGCCAGTTGGATCCCTGTACAAATACCAGCTGCACCAGTTTCAGGTGAGATAAAGTACTGGTACTGGTACTGGTACTGGTTGTATGCGCTCTCTACCCAACCAGCATATTATGGTCTGCATTCCTCCCCTGTCTAGTTGACGGCATTTCTGAGTATCCAGCTGAACTTGTTCTCATCTTTTCAGTCGACTGATTGATATTTTGGTCTGAGGTCATACTGTACAGCTTGAGTTACTAGCGACTTTTACATTAAGATTTTATGTCAAACATATGTGACATAGTAAGTCAAATATTTGACTTTTTAGAATGTTTACTTTAGAGATGAAACAATGAAAATTTCACATCACAATTATAGTGACCAAAATGATCATGGTTATCAGTGTTATTGCGGTATTGTTAAAATGTGCTGATTTACACAGTTTTATTATTATTATTATTATTATTATTATTATTATTATTATTCTCACACACACACAGTCTATCTTCTGTGTTGCATTTGAGATCTTGCAATGAGCCCAATAATTGCTATAAATACAGATGAACCCCCTTCACTTTAATCAGCAGGAGGAGACACGGTCTGAGGAGTTGAAGCATTTGTTCACCTACAGCCTGAACTGTCCACACACTGCACTGCTACGTTCAGCTGTAACATTACTGATAACTTCATACTCACGCGCTCGCTCTCTCAACAGCACACTCGCTAATGTTACGAGCCGCCGGGCTTTTAATGATAAATCAAACTTTAAACGGTAATACTAACCCGTTACTGTGGTTTATGGTGAAACCGGTAACCGTTACATCCCTAGTTTACTTACAATGAGTGTTTCTATTCTAATTCTATTATTCCATGTTAACTTGTTGGTCATTAAATGTTGTAAAATACACTCTCATCTGTAATATTGATCAATGTGAGCCTAAAAAAACTGAATCCTTTTAGTATCAACAGCTGTGGTGAGCTTTGAGTTCATATCGGTGGTAGCATCAGGATCCATCTGCTCATGTGACAAACTGATGTAACAAACTGATGCTGGTGTTTCATTTCAGACCTTCTGCGGCGCTCCGGAGCGTACCATCCTCCTGGATGACATCGAGGACAAGGAGGATGAGGAGGACCTGCAGGACTACCTGGAGATCCACTTCCAGAAGCCCAGCAACTACGGTGGTGAGATAGAGTGCATCAAGTACATCTCCGGTGGGAAGACTCTGCAGGCCTTCTTCTGTGACGACTCCCTTCAAACCTCCTAAAAGCTGCAACGTGAGCTCTGATCGCCAAGTCTGTCTCCTATGATTATTTGAATTTTTAGAATCATATTTGTAATATGATAGTATGTTAATATATTAGGGGAATTTCACTTATTTGCTGTCTTGCTGAGAATTACAGGAGAAGATTTCGTGATTTCATCTCTGTGGCCATCAGCAAGGCACTCAACAATGATCCATATGAGAGTCCCGACACGTATATAGAGAACTGTATATGTGTATGTCAACACCTGGAGAGGATTCTCAGCCTCGTTGTATGTAGATGCCTGGTCCTATGTTAACGCAGTGTTACACAGTCCCTCAGAAACTTGTTGATTATCCTCCATTCAGTGCTCGGAAGTGAACAAACACACCAAAAGATAAATCAGTTGCCTCAACGATTGTCTGTATTATGTTCTGTTGTGTTTTGTCATCTGAGAAGCCTTAAAATTCACAGATCTGTCTCTGACACTGGACTTCCTGGATCCTGTTTCATTGTCTCACCTCTACAATACTCTACTTGGTTTAAACTTGTGTTGATCTGTCGGTCTATATTTCTCTTCTACTGTACATTGGGCTCATTAAAAGATCGGAATGATGAATCAATTCCAGTAATTGTGTTTTTTTACCGACTGACTGTAGCTCTGTGGATGCATCCATACAACAGTCCAGTAAACATGACTAATATACATAGTTTGAGTGATCATTTACACAGTAACCTAGTGTAGAGGGAACTGTTATTACATCATATAAAACCTTCATGCCATCTGTCCTTTAAAGCTGTTCCTCCAATAAACAAGTTACTGTCAGTGGTGGAATGTAACTAAGTGCATTTACTCAAGTACTATACTTAAGTACATTTTTGAGGAATTTGTACATTACCTAAGTATTTCCTATTTCTGCTACTTTCTACTTCTACTCGACTACATCTCAGAGGGAAATATTGTATTTTTTACTCCACTGAAAATAATCTACTAAAAAATGATGATCTATATAGATTAAACTATCAGCAGTATATAAATC
The DNA here is from genome assembly GCA_916701655.1 of Sebastiscus albofasciatus. Classification (NCBI taxonomy): domain Eukaryota; kingdom Metazoa; phylum Chordata; class Actinopteri; order Perciformes; family Sebastidae; genus Sebastiscus; species Sebastiscus albofasciatus. Next base: position 112,684 of record CAKAOI010048661.1, read on the forward strand.
TTTACCAGCTGCAACATTAAAGTGATGAACACATAATGCATCAATAATTATAATACAATAATATAGATTATTCTGCATAATGACGACTTTTACTCTACTGCATTTATTTGTAGCGTGAAGATCGAAAGATGAAAATAATGAAGTTATTCCTTAATTCTTGAAACCCCCTTTCTCAGAAACTGCATGTGACCTCCTTTTGTTATCTTAGTGGACCTTCACAGTTTTGGTGGCATATTGTAAATGTCAAATGCTTTTTTACCATAATTACTTTTGCATAAGTTCTGCACAATAATAGTGTTGCTGAAACCATTTACCCCAAATTTCCGTTTTGTTTTCCAGCACTGTACCTAGAGTTAACAAACGTATTTAGAGTATCATTTATTCCTCCCTTCCTCTAAAATGCCCAATTGTTACTCCCTTGTGCTCCAGTCTTGTTTTCATACATTTAATGCCAGTAGGAACCATCAACTGTTTCTGTTTCTAGGGTGTAGATGCAATGCATTATCAGTCTTCCACTGCATCTACTAGTACTACGTTGTTAGGGCACAGTCGTAGAGACAGTAGAGTCTACTATCTTCCATGAAATGATCTCATGACGGTTCAGACAACACAATCAGATACGCAGTGAGAAACAGGGCGAGTGTTACTGAGAGGAATTTGTATCTAAAAGGTCCAGAAACACTTTCAGTTTAGTCAAGAACCACTTTAATGTGATGACAGCAGCTGTGGGATTGTAGTCTATAAATACAAATCAAAATCAACTCATATTTATACAAACATATTGCAAAGGTAAAAACACAAAGAAGTCAGTTTCTGATGTTCTTAAAGAATTTCCTTAAAATTATGAAGCTGCGGTCAGAAACACCATCACCAGTCCATATATGGTTTTTACGGTTTTAATGGCAACCCAGTGTCCATGAGCTTCTGTTCAGCTGCCCTGCAGCTTCTTCATAATAAGGCTGCTGGGTGGTGCGCTGGTGAATATTGTCCCCACAAAAGCATGTGTCCCCCACAGAGAGTGTCGGATCACTCTGCAGCAGCCCAGGTCCTCGATCTGGAAGCCCAGGTGACGGTACCGGTCATCTGTCTCAAACAGTGTGTTGTTGGTGTACGAGCCAAAGAACTGAGGAGGAACACACACATTTATCATATAGATGTCTGATCACATCCATCTCCAGAAAAACATATCAAATAAATATTATGCAATTCTCTTCCATACATTTCCAACGTATCAGCAGTTTTGAATGTTGACTAGGGATGCTAATTTACATTTGTTTTCCTGACTGACAGTTGACCCTCGTTAACCGATCATTAACCGTTAACCGACAAGATGAGTGCCTCGCATGCAGCGGTGTTGTGGTTGAAGTACGCAACAAGAACCAATGCACTGAGTTTTTGGTAACCATCCCTAAATAAAACGATTTTTTCTTATTCATGGCACTTCAGTCAGTCTTCTGTGATGTGTTTATCATGATGATGGTGATTGGTCAGCACTATAAGGCGCCCCATTCCTAAATAAGTGTTACTGTTACAACACTGAGTGACAGTGGTATCTTACCGCCAGGCCTGAAGATGGGTCAATGAAGTCAGCCCAGAATCCTTCTCGCTGCAGAGCGAGGCAGATCTCCTTCGCTCCATCGACAAACTGCAAAGCAGAGGAACGACTTAGCGGCTTTAATGATGAGTTCCTGTCTTCAGCTACCCATGTGTGACACATGTGTATAATAAGCTGAGTGACAGTGATAGGATTTTCCTCCCAAAAACTACAAAAACTCCTGTTTTGATTTTGTCAACTTCACTTGATGCACTTCTGATGCGATAATGGAAATGCAATTTATACATGACTTTATATTCAGCCTCAGCCACATTTGGTGCAAAATACACCAAAGACACACAAAGCCATACATAAATGAACCTGACTGTGCCGATGAGGAACCTGGATGTTAACATTCCCCCCCCGGCTGTCAGACTTATTCAACCTTAACTACACACCATTACTCAAAAAGGTTGAAGATGATAACTTCCCTCTATCACTACTACTACTTCTCAATGTTACCCATCAAACCAACAGATTGATTCTTCAATTACCCGCTTTCATTAAAAAACAAAGAAACAAAAATCAAATGCTCCACACTGCAACCAAGCAAATCTCAAGGCTGATTAGAAGCACAGAAATGTCCTTTATTAACTTATATCTGGCAAACCAACTACAGTACTTCATCAGACTGACCACAACATTCTTTCTATTGTCTTCTACTTCATCCAGAAATTGGTGCCTAATCCTTAAATGCAATTGTCTTCATTTGATTTAATGCATTTCACTCATGACTTTTTTGTAATTCCTGGTCATATTATTTCATAATCACGTGTCCTTCTGCACATACAGTATTATCATGTACTGTAGAGTGCAGATGATAGATATGCTCATACATCATGCTGTGGTTGGTTCAAGAGAAGCTTTCTACGGTGAATAACAAGTCAAAGGGGGAAAGAACTTAACATCTTTATGTTTTAGGAGAGTTTCTCTCCCGCAGTTCTAACAAACTCCACACAGCAGCTCACCTTGTCAAGCATCTGCTCTCTCTCCTGTTCCACCTCAGCACACCATGCAGTCATATCGTTCTGGGTCTTTTGGGTCACTGTGACCACCATCATACCAGAGGATGGAGCCTCAGGAAACATGGACTGGAAATCTGTTCGTCACATTATCAGGAAACATACACGTCAGACAGAAACAATGCTTCTCATCAGCAGTAAGAGCAACACTTAGTTACACCCAATTACAAACATTTAAATTACAAAGTCACTGTACCAGCAAAGACACATTCATTCACTTAACTAAGGACCACATGAAAAACCTGTTTCTTAACAACCAGTTCGAATAAAGATAATTAACATGGATTGTATTGAGAAGTGTGTGAGGAGTGCAGTATCAGAGCTGTACCTTTCTTTAGTAGTTCAGGGCAGGACTGTATGGCACACTCCAGACTGGAATTGTCAAAGTACTCTTCAGCTCCATTGACCTTCTGAGACGAGGCTGGGTCGTCTTTCTCCTGACACACACATACACACAAATCAGCTGTCAGAAAAGCAAGTATGTATGAGGAATAGAGCCAGCTATTGGAAGAAGAACTAGTGTTGACTTTATTACACTTACAAAACACTCTCCAATGAACTGGGCCAGAATGAACTCATGCCTCTCACTGCTGGACGCAGAAGACAACACGTCAGGGACCATCTTGTGTGCCAGGCTCCTCTTCTGCTCTGCTACTCCCTCCAGGTGGCAGTCAAAACCCACATTACCAGGCAGCTGGAAGCGCTGGTCCTGAGGTCCAAAAGGCCCCATGCTCTCATCGGGCCACACTGTCCGTAGTCCGTAACCTGGAAGGTACGTTGGGAAAAATACATGATGCATGAAAACAGGTTTCACAGATAATATAAATAAATGGATCAGAGGAGGAGACTGCACAGCTATTTAAGCCTCCTGATGCCTTTGATGCATTTTTGAAACCTTTGTATTACCGCTCAAAATAACTGGCCTTATATAGCATAACAAGACACACATTATGATATATACAGTATATACCAGGCTTCTCATTTTACATTTTATAATCAGCTCCAGCTAATTAATGCTATAATGTCATACCCATGTCAGAGGGAGGGACGGCTATGTGGGGCTCATCAGAACCCGAGGATCCAGCTGCAGAGAAGGCTCTGGTTCCAGCCACACGATGCACCAACACATGAAGCCCTGGGAGGTAAGTGACCAGCCTGGCTCTGCTGCACAGCAACTAAACACAAACACATGGAGTTCATTCAACTTATGATCACTGACAAAGTTTACATGTACAAAATACTCTCTTTACATATATATACATATATATATA